>JANIWI010000054.1:0-92715 GCA_030705115.1 Suzukiozyma pseudoglaebosa | reverse complement strand
TTTTTTTTTTTTTTTTTTTTTTTTTTTTTTTTTTTTTTTTTTTATTAATTGCAAATTGTCACGTGGGTCGATGGATTAATCAAAAGTTTTTTGACTAGTAATAGTAATAAATAGTAATAATATTAATATTATAATTGATAATAATAATTATATAGATTTATTATTACTAAGATGTCTTCACCACAACAAATAGCAAATGCTATACAAAGATCATTATCAATTTCTGAAGGTTCACCAAATGCAGTATCAACTTCACCAAATCAATCATATCTTTTACAACATATGAATACTATTAAACCTCAAAAAGCTCTTAAACCATTTTCTACTGGTGATATTAAAATTTTAATTTTAGAAAATGTTAATAGTACTGCTATAAATATTTTTCATAATCAAGGTTATCAAATTGAATTTTATAAAACAAGTTTACCTGAAGATGAATTAATTGAAAAAATTAAATCAGTTCATGCAATTGGAATAAGATCTAAAACTAAATTAACAGAACAGGTTTTAAAACATGCTAAAAATTTAGTAGTTATTGGATGTTTTTGTATTGGTACTAATCAAGTTGATTTAGAATTTGCAGCAAAATCAGGTATTGCCGTTTTTAATTCTCCATTCTCAAATTCTCGTTCAGTTGCAGAATTAGTAATTGCTGAAATTATTACTTTAGCAAGACAATTAGGTGATAGATCAATTGAAATGCATACTGGTACTTGGAATAAAGTTTCAACTAAATGTTGGGAAATTAGAGGTAAAACTTTAGGTATTATTGGTTATGGTCATATTGGATCTCAATTATCAGTATTAGCAGAATCAATGGGGATGAATGTCATTTATTATGATGTTCATATGATTATGTCTTTAGGTAATTCTAAACAAGTAGATACTTTAAGTGATTTATTATCAAAAGCTGATTTTGTTAGTTGTCATGTTCCAGAAACTTCAGAAACTAAAAATTTATTATCTTCTCCTCAATTCGCCGCCATGAAAGATGGTGCTTATGTTATCAACGCTTCTAGAGGTACCGTGGTTGATATTCCAGCTTTAGTACAAGCCATGAAAGCCGGAAAAATTGCCGGTGCTGCTCTTGATGTTTTCCCTCATGAACCAGCTAAAAATGGATCAGAATTATTCGTTGATAGTTTAAATAGTTGGGCTAGTGAATTATGCTCATTAAGAAATGTCATTTTAACTCCTCATATTGGAGGTTCTACAGAAGAAGCTCAATCAGCTATCGGAATCGAAGTTGGATCAGCTTTAACCAAATATATTAATGAAGGTAATTCAACTGGTGCCGTCAATTTCCCAGAAGTAGCTTTAAGAGCTTTAGATTTAGACCAATCAAACTCAGTCAGAGTATTATATATTCATCAAAATGTCCCTGGGGTCTTGAAAACTGTTAATAATATTTTATCAAATCATAATATTGATAAACAATTTACTGATTCAAGAGGTGATGTCGCTTACTTAATGGCCGATATTTCCGATGTCGACTTGACTGATATCAAATCTATTTATGATCAATTAGAACAAACCCCTTACAAAATTGCTACTAGACTCTTATACTAAATTAACTAATTCTACCTAATTTCTTTTTTATATCGTTTTTATATAGACAACCTCAACGGTTTTGTTACTTGTAATTACCTCAACGTTTAATAAATATTATTCTTCATATGAATTCATCACTTATACCCATTATATACCCATTAATACTACCACTACTATCATCATCTTCTTCTAATACTAACAAAAATTCAAAGGTCGTGTCTCAAATTCCAAAAATACTTCTTCCTGCATATAAAAAGTTGGATGAAAATCAAAGTGGCAATTGATTTGGTTGTAAGAATTAAACTAGTTTATTAGTAGGGGAAAATAGTGGTATAATGGCGTTGGTATCAGCAGCACCTTATTTAGCGTTGCTTCGTGAACCAGATAATACGATTAAGTCGTATGCTTTGACTTCATTGAATGAAATAGTTGATCAATTGTGGGCAGAAATTGCCAACAATATAAATGAGTTAGAAGAATTATATGAGGATGAAAATTTTGATAAGAGGAGGTTAGCGGCGTTATTAATCAGTAAAGTTTATTATAATTTAGGAGATTTTGAATCTTCAGTGAAATATTCCTTGTTTGCTGGTGAAGAATTTAATATTGAAGAACAATCTCAATATATTGAATCAATTGTTAGTCAGTGTATCAATCTTTATTCGAGTCAATCCAAGTTAAAATTTGAAGATGAATCAATCATCATTGATCCAAGATTGACGGGAATTTTTGAAAGAATGGTTGAAAAATGTTTAAAATCTGATGAATTGAAATTAGCTTTGGGGATTTCTTTAGAAAGTTATCGATTAGATTTAATTGAATCGATTTTGAATCAACAAGTTCAATTGAATAATGATTATTTGGTGTTGAATTTGGTCAATTATGTCTTGATTTGTATAAATTCAATTGTATTATTGAATGATTTCAAAACCAAAACTTTAAACTCTTTAATTAATATTTTATTATCTTCAAATAAATCTAATAAAGATTTTTTCACCATTTTTAAAGTTATTGTTCAATTAAATGATTCCAATTTAGCTTCAACAGTTTTCAAAAATTTAATTGATCAAAATCAAGATTTAATTGCTTACCAAGGTGGGTTTGATTTAGTTAATACGGCTTCTCAAGAACTTTTAGATAAAACTATTGAATCTTTATCCCAATTACCTCAAAATAAGTTAACCAAAAGAATTTTACTAATCTTATCAGGAGTACCAACTTGTGATTTAGATATTACTTTTTTACACAAAAATAACAATACTGATATCACAATTTTGAATAAAACAAAAAATATCTTAGAAGGTAGATTATCAATTTATCATAATGCTGTCACTTTTTCAAATGCTTTTATGCATGCTGGTACTACTGATGATTCATTTTTCAGAAGAAATTTAGAATGGTTAGGTAAAGCAACAAACTGGTCGAAATTTTCTGCGACAGCAGCTTTAGGGGTTATTCATAAAGGTAATTTGTCTCAAGGTAAATCAATTTTAAGACCATATTTACCTGGTTCTTCTAGTGCTCCACATACAAAAGGTGGTTCTCTTTTTGCTCTTGGTTTGATTTTTGCTGGTCATGGTCGAGAAATCATTGATTATTTAAAACTGTTTATAGATGAACATGGAAATTCAGCTGGATCTAATGATACTGATGTTATGTTACATGGAGCAGCATTAGGGGCAGGTGTTGCTGGAATGGGTTCAAATTCAGAAAATCTTTATGAAGCATTGAAAGTTGTATTGTATTCTGATTCTGCTATCTCCGGTCAAGCAGCAGGTTTATCTATGGGTTTAGTGATGTTAGCTTCTGGTAATGAAGGGGCAATAAATGATATGTTGACTTATGCTCAAGAAACTCAACATGAAAATATTATCCGTGGTTTAGCTATTGGATTAGCTTTAATCAATTTAGGTAGAGGTGAAAAAGCTCAAGAGGTAATTGATAAATTGATGGTACAAGAATCATCCATTTTGAGATATGGTGGTGCTTTCATGATAGCGTTAGCATATGCCGGTACAGGAAATAATCATGCTATTAAACAATTATTACATTATGCAGTTTCTGATCCTTCTGATGATGTTAGAAGAGCAGCAGTCACTTCATTGGGATTTGTTTTGATTCGTGATTATGCTGCAACTCCTCAAATTGTTGAATTATTATCACAATCACACAATCCAAATGTGCGATATGGTACTGCTATGGCATTAGGTATTTCATGTGCTGGAAGAGCATTGCCTGCTGCAATTGAAGTGTTAGAACCATTAACTAAGGATCCAGTTGACTTTGTTAGACAAGGTGCATTAATGGCAACATCAATGATATTAATTCAACAAACAGAAACAACCTATCCAAAAGTAAAACAATTCACTCAACAATATGCAGATACTATTAAAAACAAACATGAAGATGCATTAGCCAAATTTGGAGCCACAGTCTCTCAAGGTATTATTGATGCTGGTGGTAGAAATGTGACTATAAGTTTAGAGAATAATCAAACCAACACTTTGAATATTAAAGCTATTGTTGGTTTAGCTGTTTTTGCTCAATCATGGTATTGGTTTCCTTTTGCTCATTTCTTATCGTTATCGTTTACACCTACATCAATAATTGGAATTCGTGGTGATTTAAAAGCACCCAAATTTGAAGTTAATTGTCATACTAAACCAGAAATCTTTCAATATCCTCCAAAAGTTGAAGAATCTAAGGAGAAGCAACCTGATAAGATTGCCACCGCAGTGTTATCAACAACTGCTAAAGCTAAAAATTATGCCAAAAAGAAGCAATCTAAAAAAGATAAGAGTGATGATATTATAGTTGATGAACCAGAAAAAGTCAATAAAGATGACAAACTTGATAAACCTAAATTGAAGGAAGTTGAAAAAGATGAAAAGCATGATGATCCTATACCTATTCGTTACGCAAAAACTCCATACACCATTGGCAATATGTCTCGGGTTTTGCCAGCGCAATCAAATTATATCGCGTTCATAAAGGACGATCGGTTTGTCCCTGTGAGAAAATTCAGAGGTAGCGGTGGTATTATTGTATTGCAAGATACTAAACCCGACGAGCCAGTAGAAATCATCAAGACTATAAGGCAATTGAATATCACAGAGGCTCCTTTGCCTGAACCATTTACCTTGAGTGAGCAAGATTTAAAGGAAGAAGAATAAACAGAAGGAAAGAAAATGATGGAATGTACGATAGAATAGACTGAATCCATCAGAATGATAAACATGGCGACATCATATCTTCTTCAATGGTACCTCAATTGAGGTGAGGTTCTATTTGAGTACAACATTTTCCAATCGTCGACGAATTCCATAAATTAAACTTTCTTCACTGCAAAAATAAGCACACTGAAATACGAATAACAGGATAATAGGCTAACCTCTATCTTGAGCAACTTCCTTCTTCTCAAATAGAATCATTGTATATTAAATTTCATTATAAGCTCTGGCAAATAAAATGATTTCGCATAGTATGAAAAATCAAAGTATAGTAAAATATTTAAAACCGATAAACCGATTTAATAAAAGTAAACAATAGGGCGCTATGAGGGTTTCTTCGGAAAGTCTCATGTATAAGCATCGTGGAGAAGTGATGGCTTCTATGCAAAAGACTGGGTTGAAGATTTCAGATCAGTCACTTGAGGTTATAGCCGGTTTGGATCGATCGGGTAGTTCAAGTTATTTGACCTACTGTACAAGCGGTGGTGGTTGTGAAGATGTGCAAACGTACATCTTATATCAAGATATAATTTGGTGTCAGCCCTTGGGTGTGAATGACGATAGCCGGTCAAATGTTTTGGAAATCACATATGTCAATACCAAGGGAAACACGATAAAACCGGTGACATTACATATTCAAATCATTGATTATGATCCAATGGCTACAGTTGAAAGTTTATCTCAAGACATATTGCAATTGTCGTATAGAAAAAGTATGGTCAAACCTCGGATATTGTTATTAGTTAATCCAATATCGGGTCAAGGCCAAGCTAAAAAGATATATCAAAAAGAAATACTACCAATTTTGCAAGCAGCTAGAGCTCCAGTAACATATATTGAAACTAAATTTGCCGAAAATGCCGTCGAAATAGGTCGAAGTTTACATATTGATGAATTTGACGTTATAGCATGTTGCTCCGGGGATGGAATCCCCCATGAAATTATTAATGGATTGTATCAACGTGAAGATAGACTTGAAGCATTTAAGAAATTGGCTATAACTCAATTACCATGTGGTTCAGGAAATTCATTATCTTTAAGTACCCATGGGACAACAGATGCTAGTACTGCAACATTTAGGATGTTGAAAGCTAATCGGGTTAAAATGGATATTATGGCAGTGACCCAAAATTCATTATCTAATGAGCAAATCACAAAATTATCATTTTTGTCTCAATCCTATGGTGTAATTGCTGATGCTGATATTGGTACTGAACATTTAAGATGGTTAGGTCCCTTAAGATTTGATTTAGGGGTTGCCCATAAGATATTTGCCAGAACAGTATACTCCTGTGATTTGTATGTAAATTTTGTTACTAACTCCAAATCGGAAATTAGTACCTTTTTTGATAATCATGATAGTAATGTTGCTGACGACGATGGTGATGGATTAAATAATACTGCAGTGACCGAAGATTTATTTAAACTAAAGGGAGGCCCTCTTACACAAAATCCCCCATCAAACTGGAAACTATTAGACGAAAATATTTCAAAAAACATCAATGTGCTATACGTTGGTAAGATGCCATATATATCTAAAGATGTTCAGTTTTTTCCAGCAGCTATACCAAACGATGGTGCTATGGATATGGTAATATGTACCACTGATATGTCTGTTCTTGAAGCTGTAAGGATGTTTAATAAGGTTGAGCATGGAAAACATGTTTTTGATGATAAAGTTTTACATACCAAAATCAAGGGTTATAGACTAGTTCCTAGAGTGAAAAACCCTAGCAAGCATTATATATCAGTTGATGGCGAAAGCTTTCCATTTGAACCGTTACAAGTCGAAATCATACCTAGTTTGCTTACTATACTAACACAAGATGGAAACTACGTTCTGACTAGTTTCAGAAAATAGATTTTATTCTTTTACCACTTTCAATTCCCAAACCTTTAAATCAAAATGTCCATGAAAATTAATATACATATTCAATACCAATACCTTTATATTTATTTCCCTCATATGTCTATATAATGCTACCTTAAAAATGGTTCTTCTAATAACTTTGCAACAGTAGCCCTTTCAGAGGAGTCCCATACAAAAATTTTATTTAGAAAACTAATAAATGACCTACTTTCTTCATCGCTTCCTGTTTTGAGACTAAACTCTAATGATCTCGAACTCAATTTGTATTGCTTCTTGATAGTTGTCAGTGCATTTGCGTTTATACTTATAAAATTGTTTAATAATCCAAGATTAATCTTACCATTCAAATCAAAGATTTTGTGAAGCAACGATTTCTTAATTTTTTTATCATTTGCAGTTGGTATACTGGAAATGTGACTCAAGTCTTGATTTTTCTGTTTTTGAAGAGATTTACTCAAGTTATTTCTATATTTTATAATCGTAGTACTCTTGGGAGCTCCAAAGAGTTCTAAAATTAGTCCAATTTGTTCTAATTCACTTTTACCAGCAAATAAAGGAACTCCAGAGAACAATTCACAAATAACACAGCCAAAAGACCAAACATCAATTTTTTCATTATACGAGGCGCCTAAAATAACTTCAGGAGCTCGATAGTATCGAGACTGAATATAGCTATGAGCAATTTCATTTTGAAAGCATGAAGTACCAAAATCAATAAGCTTAATCACGAAATCTCCAGGATTTCTATTTGTTGGTAATTTAATCATAATATTTTCTGGTTTAATATCACAGTGAATAATATTGGAAACGTGCAAATAATTTAACCCATTCAAAATTTGTGAAGAAATATTTTTAATGATTGATAAAGATAAACCTTTAAAGTTGATCAATTCCAAAAGTGAATATAAGTTGATAGATAGTAATTCAGTTACAATACACATATGACTTCTAAAGTTAAAGTGTCCATAATACTTTAGTATGTTCTCATTATGATTTTTCAATAACTGTAACATTTTAATTTCTTTGATAGATTGTAAAGACCAGTTAATATCATTCTTAATAATTTTTATGGCAACAAGGTTTGAATATTTATGATCTTGACTTACAATAACAGTACCAAATGATCCATTACCCAAAGTATTTAGAGTTTCATAACGATAATTGATATGATCATGATTAATAATATTATAATTTCCTTTGCTATCATCGAAGCCAAAATTTTTTTCTTCAATATTAACTAATCTAAAAGATTTCGGAACATAGTATAATTCTTTCATTCTTATGATTTCACCCCGTTCATAAATATTTAACGATGATAAATTCAATTCATCAGGATTTATAACTTGTTTCAAGAATGTATCATTATTGGTTGATAATTGAAATAAACTGGCATCTTTTTCATACAATAAATCAAATAGTTCTCGTAAATTTTCAATTTTAGCTGACAGTGAGTTATTTAAGTGTTTGGAATGACTAAATGATGTTTGCTTCATTCGTTTTGTGACGTCTTTTGCGGGATCCGTTCGTTTTGATGATGGATATAACCGAGAGAATACATTACCTGGTAAAGGTTGAGATCCGTTTCTGGTACTGGGACCATTTTTAGTACCAGAAACATTTCTGGTACCAGAAAAGTTAAAGTTTCTAGTTCCAGACACATTTCTTGGATTGGATATTATTCTTGTGTCTGAAATATTTGTTATAGGGATATTTCTTGTGTCTGATTGAGTTCTTATAGGAACATGTCTTGTATCATTTGAAGTTGGTATTAGATCAATTTTGGAATCGGGGTTATTACTAGGCACTATCGGGTTTGGGGTGGTCAAAACACGCCTTGGACCATCGTCTGAATTATTGTTAGATATTATTCGTTTGTGCCTACTAAGATTTTTGGATGATTGAGATTTTTTCATATTAGAAGCATTGGTAGTAGTTCTCTTTTGTAAAGAACTTGAAGTTTCTTTCATGAATGAAAATTGAAAATCAGCTATTGAATTTGATTTTTCAATCGCCAATGGATAACTTAAGTTTCGCCTATCAAGCTTATCATTCTCATGTTGTAAATTCAATTTATTTTGGGGTTCATTTTCTTTATTGGAATCATACAAGTATAAACTGGAAGGATACAGTTTTTTTGTTCTCGTGGGAGTTTTCTTGATGCTTATTTCACTAAATTTGTCTTCAAAACATCCATTACCGCCCTTAATCATCCCATTCAACCCCAAAGTTTGTAATAGTATACATCTCTATTACTATCAATTTACCTTTAATTTGAATGTTTACATTTTGAAACAACGCACGACTTTTAAAAAAAAAACAGCGCTACCATTCAAAAAAGTTTTACGGTGCTACCAAAAATTTACAGAGCCACCCATAAAAGCATAATACGAAAATAGAAACGCACTACTACCATAATATAGTTAATAAAAAAAATTAATTACACTATTATTATTAAACAAGTACTAAAGTATAATGATAGAAAGACCCCTGCCTCAATAAAAAGGGCAAAACCCAGTGCCTCAAAAAAAAAAAACAAACTAACACAAAACTTATTTTGATGCGCTACCATTTAATATTTAAAAACCCATGCCTCATTACCGCGCTACCATTTAATGGTTTAAAAACTCATGCCTCAAAAAAATAATGGCGCTACCATCAAAATATTTAGGTGGCGGGTAATACATAACACAAAAAACATTTTACTGCGCTACCATTTAATGGTTTAAAAACCCATGCCTCAAAAAAATGTTGGCGCTACCATTAAAATATTTAGGTGGCGGGTAATATATAACACAAAAACATTCTACTGCGCTACCATTTAGAGAATTAAAGATCCGTGCCTCAATTTTTAGAGTTAACACAAAATTAAATAAAGTGGTAATAATCGAATTGCTATAGATTGGGTATATCAAAGTAGTAATAATTGACTTGTAATAGATTGGGTATATCAATTAAAGTAGTAATATTTAAAATTATTATAGATTGGGTATATCAATTAAAGTAATTATAATTGATATTTATTAGAGAATAGCTTACAGCGCTACCAGTTTTCTAATTTTACCGCGCTACCAGTTAGACTTTCCCAATTTGGAAATTATGCGGCGGCGTGATTACAAAAAATTTAAATTAACCAAAATATAAAAGAAATGGTTGTAAAATTATAATCATTAATATAATCAATAGTTGGGGGAGTGAATAGACGAGGATTTTATGATGGTAACTGATGCGGATGAGTATGATAATCGTCAAGTTTTGTTATTTGCCCAACTTTTGCATATAAATGGTATAAGTAATCGAGATAAACTTGTAGCAGCAAATATGAACTTAATCAATCAAATAATTAATAGTTTTATTAATCATAAAGTGATGAAATTACAAAATAAATCAATTAAATTAGTTAAAAAGTCTCAATTGATTGATTTATATGATAATTTATTATTGAAGTATTCAGTAAATAATACAGTTGAATTGGCAAATTCAGCATTTTTCTTAAGAATTGAAGAATTAGAAACTTTGACACAATCTATTAAAACTGAATTTAAACAAATTTTACAAAATTAATTCTTAATGATGTTATTGCCTTTGATTTTCCTACTAGTTTCAAAAAATTTCCCACCTTCTCCTCACACAGGTAACTGCGGCTCGCACCAGGCCACAGGAGTGGCCTAGTGCGAGGGTTAGTTCCTCGGTAGCCAAGCATAAGTTTTAATTGAGGTGGGGTGTGTCCTGTATACTAAATGAAGGTTTTAAATTACCATATGATTTTTAAGGATTGAAAACTTGATTACTCCAGGAAATTAATTGATAAACATTGCATTTTATTGATCAATTTGAGATAACCTTAATTTTCCAGGATTTTCTCGGGGTTAAAATTGATTTAAACTACAATGACAACAGCATTGGGTTCAAACCAACCAGCGGTGGGAAATCAAGTGGCGGTTAAATTATTTAATGTGTATAAATCCAATCGGTCGTTGTTTTTAAATACATCTTATTTAATTTTAATTACAGCTGCATTTTCAAAAGCAACTACATCAAGTAATAAAGATGGTAAAAGTGATAAGCAAGTCAAAGAAGGAAAAGATGGTAATGGTAGTAAAGATATCAAGAAATCTAATAGTCCTCGTTTAACTAAGGAATCATTTAAACGATTAATGAAATCAGCTATACCAAATTTTACTAATGAAGCTGTATTATATTTATTTTCTCATATTTTATTATTGGTAGCTCGAGCTCTTTTAACTATTAAAGTTGCTAGTTTAGATGGTAAATTAGTGGGAGCATTAGTGTCAAAAAGATTGAAAACTTTTTCAAAATTATTAGCTTATTGGATGTTATTAGGAATTCCAGCATCAATAGTTAATTCATTATTAACTTGGACTAAAAAAAACTTATCAAGATCTATTAGAGTTAATCTTGATACCAGTATTATTAATGATTATTTACCCAGTAATTTAGATGCTAATTATTATTCTTTAATTCAATTATCAGGTAATAAAATTAAAGATCCAAATCAAAGAATTACAACTGATGTTTCTCGTTTAAGTGATGCTTTATCTAATTTACCGGGTCAATTATTAAAACCAACTTTAGACTTATTATTATGTGCTCAAGAATTGAGTAAAAGTGGTGTTGGTAATGGTGAAGGTACTTTATTATTGGGTTTATTAGCTCACTTCTCAACCATGATTTTAAAATTTTTTTCTCCTCCATTCGCTAAATTAGCTAGTGAAAAAGCAAATTTAGAAGGTCAATTAAGACATTCTCATTCAAAAATTGTTGGTAATTCAGAAGAAATTGCATTTTTAAGAGGTCATCAACGTGAATTAGATCATATCGATTATAATTATTATAGTTTAGAAAAATTTTTGAAAAGAGAATATTGGAAACGTGCAGTTCATGAAATTGCTCAAACTTTTATTGTTAAATATATGTGGGGTGCTTTTGGTTTAGTTTTATGTTCAGCTCCAATATTTATCAATAAATTTTTGGGTCACCCACCTGATCCAAATCATGCTGGTGATTTTATTACTAATAGAAGATTATTATTAACTGCTTCTGATTCTTTAGATAGATTGATTTATTCAAGAAGATTTTTATTAAGTGTT
Organism: Suzukiozyma pseudoglaebosa; assembly: GCA_030705115.1. Classification (NCBI taxonomy): domain Eukaryota; kingdom Fungi; phylum Ascomycota; class Pichiomycetes; order Serinales; family Debaryomycetaceae; genus Suzukiozyma; species Suzukiozyma pseudoglaebosa. The sequence goes on along the minus strand of JANIWI010000054.1, from coordinate 80,956 downwards.
GTCGGTCATGCTTCTCGGGTATCTGAAGTTCAAGATGTTCTTAGAGATATTAAACATAAAGGAGTTGATACAAATAATATAACTTATGGTAATGAGATCACTTTTAATCATGTTAAATTATTAACTCCTGCAGATGTTGTTTTAATTGAAGATTTACATTTTTCAATCAAAGAAGGAGATCATTTATTAATTGCTGGTCCAAATGGATGTGGTAAGTCTTCATTGTTCAGAATGTTAGGTGGTTTATGGCCAGTAAAATATGGTTCCATTACAATTCCAACGACTGAAAATATGTTTTATTTACCACAAAGAGCCTATTTAACTCAAGGTACCTTAAGGGAACAAATTATTTATCCTCATTCAATTGAACAATATAATAAATCCCAAGTGAATGATACTGATTTACTTGATATTTTAGAAATATTACAATTAGATGAATTTTCTCGTGATTTGGATATAGTTAAAAATTGGGATGAAGAATTATCTACAGGAGCTCAACAAAGATTAGCCATGGCAAGATTATATTATCACAAACCAAAATTTGCAGTTTTAGATGAATGTACATCTGCTGTGGCTCCAGAAATGGAACAATTTATGTATAAACATGCTCAACAGTTAGGTATCACAGTCTTATCTGTCGCACATAGATCTGCTTTATGGCATTTCCATAACCATATTTTAAAATTTGATGGTAAAGGAAAATACGTATTCAGTAAATTGGATGCTGAGAAACGGTTAAAATTTGAAAAGGAAAGATTAATTTTGGAAAAAAGTTTGAGAGATGTTCCAATTTTGAAAGAAAGATTATCTGAATTGAAACGTGTTTCAAATGCTCAACACAAAAAATTACACATATAAGTTAAACTTATTTATTTTGTATCGATTTATAAATTTTGCTATTTTTAAAATCTCTATTAGCTAGCCTTAATATTTATGATACAATACTATACAAATATTCATGTAATCGTGGTTTATGGATGACCATGATGTGAACCCGGCCAAGCAGATATCTTCTCAGGTTTGGGAGTTGATCCAGAACTACTGACACCACTACTGTCAACCATTTCGTAAAGTGTGTTCTCATTCTCATGAAATGAGTTAACCTGCTGTAACAACTCTAGTCTCAAAGTTTTATCTTCCAATTCAGTTATCTCAGACTTAAGGGTTTTCAATTTTTCAAAAACCATATCATTCAAACTTTGAATCAATTTATCACCAAACTTGGTATCAATTGGTAAATTTGCATAAATTTTTTTCTGTAATGATTTGATTAACCTAAGATTAGCTAACGTTTTCGTGTAGTGCTCCTGTGGGTTAAATTTTTGAGATTTATCTTTTGATTCTAACGGTGGGTTAAGTAGTAATAATGCTGCATAATAAATCATGATATGGATGTGCACAGGAACATACTTCAAATTTTCTTGAATGTCGCTATCAGTAGTTACCAAATGAAGTACAGTAGATGCAGCATTAATAGCAATATTTCCACTTACTATCGCATCATCCTGGACAACAAGTTTTGAGCTAGATATGAATTCATCATCGTCTTCAAATTCATCATCAGAAGAAAATTCGTCTTCTTCTTCTTCTTCTTCTTTTGGAGGACATTGACTAGCAGAGGGTGTTCTACTTTCCTCTTTGACATCAGACCATTTTGGAAGCATTTCATCTTCTTCATTTGGATTAACAGTTAAACGGCGAACTGCTGTTGAGTTAATACTCATTTTGGCAAAATTATAATAAATTAAAGTTGATTTTGACGACCATACAGCCCCATGATTTCCTGGAGCTAACAAAACTGTCCAACTAACCATCCATCTATCTAACTCCATATTTGATCTTGATGGAATACCAAATGACGATGGAGCAAGTAATTCCCATGCATTTCCTTTGAAAGCTTCGTTAATTGCTTGGTTATATTCTACTTGAGAAACCAAACGCAAATCAGTAAACCTGCTTGAATGTTCAATCAATTCGTTCATTTTACGTTCATCATCATCAGTGGGTTGGTTATTCTCTGTGTTTTCGTCACCATTTTGTAATAATTTTTTCGATTTTTCTGCTGTCAATTTTTGATGATTGGTAGAATTTAATAAAATCTCTCGAGAATTTTTAAAGCTATAATCATTAGCGTCAAGTATGGGTTGACGATTGAACGTTAAACTTTGCTGACCATCAAGAATATATAGAAGATACCATAATTTCAAATCATCCTTCTGTTTGGTGTATGGATTATTTAGCCCGTATTCTTTGGCTAATTGAAGAGCCAAGCCTGTAAACATTTGTGAGTCTGATAACCAAAAACTACAAAGAATTAATGCTACTATTGTATTAAAGCCATCTTCTTTGCTTTTTGGTTTCCCTTTCAAAATTAAGCTCCCGCTCAATTCATGTAGATAAACTAATAATTGCTTTGATTTTCTTGAATGTATAGGATGATGAATTGAAGCTATGGTACTTATAGCACATACCAATATTGGGCAAGAAGACCAAATTGAATCTACAGAAATTTTTGATATTTCAAACCCAAATAGTTGTTGAGATATATTGCTATTGAAAAATGCAAATAGTTCTTGCGCTTGATCTTTAGAAAGATATCCATCACGAAAATCTTTTGGGAATTTTTGTGATTCGTTCGGTTTGAGTTTTTTCAATGGAGGTAGAATTGATGACAGGGAAGGACTAGCATCAAGCTTTTGATTTTGCAAATATGGTGATTCTGAAGGAGTTGGTGAATATAAGAAACTAGATTTTGTGGGTTGTGGAGGTAAAATTTGGGGTTTGAATTGTTGTGAAGGGTATGGAAATGAATAAGTCGATTGAGACGGTAGTTGATTCTGAGAATGTAGCATGGGAACTGGCATTTGTATTTGTGATTGTGAATGTGGCGCCTGTGAATGTATTTGCGGTACTTGTGAATGTACTTGTGAATGTATTTGTGGATGTATTTGTGGATGTAATTGAGGATATATTTGCAGATTTTGATGCAATCTTTGTTGATCTATAAGAAACTGTTGCTGCTGCTTCATAATGTCCACCAAATCGTTCAATTTATTATCGAATGTATTAATCTTATTCTCCAAACTCGATTTCCATTGGGTATCATGAGGCTGAAAATCGGTTGCCAATCGCGTATGATCAATCCCAGCTTGATCAATCACTGGCGCAGTCACACTCTTCACACTAGGAACCGTACTTTCATACTCTGGTAGCACTAGCGACGGTAATTTAGCTATAAATTGACAATTAACTGCTTGTCCTATCTTTAAACATCGATCACAAGGCAAACTATCGGTGTATACACACTTTACTTTGGATTTCTTACAATTAGAACACGGCTTTGTTCGTTTCTCCTTGACCATATCCCCTTTATCCCGTCTCCCCAATACCTACAGCCAATTTACTTGATCTTCTTGTCTTGCTTCCATCTCAAATCCATCGATACCTCTGAACTATATACAGGAAAATCAATTTTAGTGTAATCCCCCAAAAAAAAAATCCCCCACAAAAAAAAAGCCGGTTATAAGTCAATGGGGAATCGGGATTTGATTTGATTCAAAGTATAGTTTGAACAAACATGTCAATGAGACCATATATTAAGGCCTTTTTCGGGAGGAATAGGCAATATGCTGTTGCAGGAGCTAGTTCCAACCCAAATAAGTTTGGGTTTAAGATTTTACTGTGGTATGTAACTCATGATTTACCAGTAATTCCTATCAATCCTAAAGAATCAGAAATTTTAGGACAACCAGTGATAAGTGATATTATTGAAATTTTATCAGGATTGAAAAACAATCAAGATGTCCAAGGTCACAAATTATCGACCAAAGATGGTTTATCCATATCATTCTTGACTCAACCAAAAATCACCGTCGATTTGTTAAACCAAATTGGCCAATTTGAAGGTTATAGTGATGTGATTAAAGGATTGTGGTTTCAACCAGGAAGTTATGATCAGGAAGTATTGGATGTTGCTGAATCTTTAGGTCTTTTTTCCAAGGTGGTTTACGAAGATGAGTGTATCTTGAGACGAGGAGATGAAGGTTTATTCAATGCAAACTTGTAGAAATATATATTCTTTAATATATATCTGTCATATGGTTGGTTGTACTTACATGCTTTGTTTTTGTCTTATTATTGGTGAGTTACTCTCCTTCTTCTATATTGATTTTTCTACCAACAGTAGACTGACTCGTCTAGATTGATACAACGCTAGGAGTTATTGCAAAACCTCATGTTTATTGTTGTTTTTAGTATAAATTTCTTTTAATTACATATAAGCAAACTCTTTGCTTTATTTTTATATATGCACACTCATTAATTTTCCATTACCGAACCGTGTTGTTGATTTTATTGACCCACAATGTTTTATGTCTCCAAATACTCTTTTTATCTAAAAGGTTTTAATTTCACTCCATAAATTGGACTTTATGGATTAAATTCCATACCTCAAACCCCATTTTATTATTTCATCCTCCGTTGTATTCCCAGTTACTAAAAATTTTGGTGTTCTTTAGAATGCCCATATTCTCAATGATCTTTAACTCGAAATCTTTATTAATTCTCCATATACCTAGCACAAAACGCTTTTTGCGGTATTCATTGTCTTTGAAGTATGTATTTCTGTTAATTCAACTCTTTTTGTCACTTCAACTCTATTTATTATTTCATTTCATCCATATTTCACGCAAAAATCAAGTCAATTTCTCCCTTCACGCTTTGCACCATAATTTGCCAAGATCTACCATAGAATGTATCTTCATGCTAATGATCGTTTTATGACATAGCTTTTTTCAATTGCCAAATTACCATCAATTTTGTAAACATAATTTCAATTGCAAACACTCATTAATAAGTATTTCATCAAAAGCATAACCTGAACAACTGTCATCCCAGTTTTCGGGTTAACTTTGCAAATAATAATTCAAAATATCCCTGCTTTCAAATGTTTCTTGAGAATCCATTCCTATGCATCATTTGCCACAATTTGCACCAGCAATTAATCAGGATTCTAGTATATTCAGTCTTTTTATGTGATGGGGATATCTAACCATTGATTTTATTTCTGATGTTTAATGGGGTTATCTTCCCACTGAATTCAATTTTAAATTTTCTACCTTTCTACAAAATCTTCTTGATGTAGTCACCCCAAGATTCATCGTCTTTCTTATCAGGTTTACTGATTTCTATCGAAAATGGAAATGGTGAGCTTTCCAAAGAGGTTATAGCAGGAATATGTTCCTTATGGGTATCAATAATATCAATAATCTTAAAAACATTTGATTCAAAATCTTGAACATATTGATCAATTTTTAGTTGATTCTTTTTATCAATTGATTGACAATTTACGTTTATTTTCCAACATTCCCATATCAACTCATCTTCTTTGCTAAACCAGCCCGTTTTCTTACGAGATTTATCTTGAAATATGATTTTGATTTGTGACGAAGTTGCTCGATCCCGATCTAGCTGTTTGACCAATTGATCAATTTTAAAATCAATCTGAGTATCTATAGCCGGAACATTCGTAGCTATTGGATATGTTATCCCCAAAAACTCTCCTGTTAGAGGTGTTATAGGACCAAATAATCGATTGAAAAAAATTGTCCAAATTATACCTAAATTCGAGTTAGTATCGACGTTACTGATTATTCAAAACTATGACTTACCTCTCAACTGTTCTCTGATCACCGATCGCTCACTGTTGACGCTTAGTGTATATTCCATTGTAGTTCATATTTCACCATAGTAATTTGAATTTCGGTTGAGCTAAGACTCGAACTCCGCCAGTAAAAAAATTGAAGAACCAAAAAAATGAAAGTTATACAAAACAACCAATATCGTAAATGTAGACGATATAAACAAGAAATATAGAAGAAATATATTAATCTATTTATATTAGGAATTTTTTTCGGGAAAAAATTCCACTGTAATAAAAGAAATCATGAAACTGACAAATTTTTCAACCTAGTTTCCATATTTCAGAGTTGAAACAATAGGATCCCCACGTCTTAATTTAACTCCAGATTGAGTTTATAATTCTAATTTCAAATTGAACAAGTTTCAAGTCTAGTGGCCTCGAAACATGAAAAATATTTTCATGTTTCAGATTAATAATGTAAGCTATTTTCATGAATTGATTCTGTTTGAAACTTAATCTATGATAATGTTTTCTCTTTGCTTCTCCCCATTCGTGTGCAGTGTCGGTTCAAACCGTCTACATCTCCTGGTTTTGCATCACTTTTGCATATGAATTGATTGTGGGTAAAAATTGATCATCTTGCTTCAAGTATATCGGCGAATATTCCTTCAATTTTAGCACTAGAAGCATCTCTAACCATACAATTCTCACCCAGATATGTATTTTCTCTTTAATTGTAAACCGCTGCTTGGGCTATTGATTTGCTGCTAGTGAATCAATTCATTGAAATTGCTCTTGACTTACTTCAACATGCATTAATTGAATTCATAGTTGATTGTTAAGAACAATAATCAACAGTGATCCTAGAAACATTAATACCAGACACAATGATGCAAGTTTTTGTTTTATTTCTTGCTTGCTTGATTTGCTCAATTGCTTTTATATATAGTATACTTTTTTAATTGCAACCTCTCTGATTGAAACTTTTCTGGTTCTTCATGAGTTAATTTATTAATTTCTGGTTTCTTATCAGTTGATTCATACAATTAAACTTATCTTTTCCACTTGTGTAAATAGATTTTCCAATCTACAAGTTCCAGCACTGGTTTTACTTCATTTCTTCTTGTAATATCTTTTCCAATTCTTGAACTAACTTGGGAATTACTTCGTAATCAATGATTTGTAAATCTTGTTTATCAAATTTACCAAGAACCCATTTGTGCAACGGGGTAGATGAAGAAGAAGGTCTCCCTATACCAATAGCTAATTTTACATGGTTATTACCAAGATATTGAATCACCGATCGTAACCCATTATGACCTTGAGCACTAGTGCCTTTGGCCCTAATTTTGTATTTCCCAACTTGATTCTGAACATCATCATGAACAATATAGAGTTGATGATTTTTGAAACCTTTGAATTGATTTGATATCGGTTTACCTTGCAAATTCATATAACAATGACTATCTTTGAAAATGATAATAGGATATTTGCTAGAAGTGTAATAGCTCCCTTGGTTCTCAATGTGATCTTTCCAATATATATCAACCAATTGATTAATGAATCTATGACCAATGTTATGACGAGTGAGTGAATATTCTGGTTCAGGATTACCAACTGACGCAAGAAAGACCGGAGAATACCATCTTACAAACTTCAAACCTAAACCAACCAGCGAAACAAACCCAAACGTTGGATTTCGTAGTGAATTGCTTATCGAGTTAACCAACCTCATCGCTGCTCATCGCTACTCATCGCTTTCAGTTGAGAATTCCAGTTCACTGTGGAAATGCATGGGACGACTACAGAATTAAAACTAGAAACAGTAAAAACACAGAATTCACAAAGGTAGAGTAGTTAGAGTAAATCAATGAATAGACTAACTTCAGATTTTAATACATATATACAAACTTAATGTAAAACCTAGTGGATTAAGACCGAGACAAACCACCCAGAAGCGGCTGGACGTGGAGTGGGCAGAAGTTGTTTGGACTAAGAACAAACGGAGATCAACTATACAACGCCTTCACTTAAGAAACAGAATACTATTGAACTGGGAGACATGGAAAATAAATCATAGTTAGCTTCATTTATGAAAAATGAACCTTTAAGGTGAGGGCATTTAGTTTAAAATCCATCGAGGTAATTGCGCTTAAAAGGTTCAGGTGAATAATGAAAGGATCATTGAATGAAGTAGAGTAATCTGATTTTAGACTGTGAAGCGTAAGAATTACCATCAATCTCTTGAATTTTTGAAAAATTAGAGCAAGAAACAAGAGATTTTTGATATCATGGATTAATCATGAGTGTAGACTATGAAGTCTGGTAACTACAAGCATTAGCAGAAAAAAGTAGAAGATACTAGGTATCGACCATTAAAATAGTAGAGGTAATCAGTGTATTTAGACTAATACCGAAAAGAGATCTAGATTAAACATAATAACTAAATCGGTCTTTGACCTTGAATGTATGCTAAAACAATTAAAATACATAATAAACTGGTGACCACCTACTCAATCAACTTAAGTATCGATTGACAGATAATGAATCATGTGAACGAGTCTTAATGAACTTGGGTCATAATTTGGGTTATTTGTAAGGCTCGAATGTCAATCAGTTGTACAATTGAAAATTCATTTAAAACATTATTATTATGGAAGCAAATTTAAACCTGTTAAACTTTCTCTTCTTACTACTGAAACGTGTACCAAATAATCACCAACTTGTTAGTTTTACCTTTCAATTGTGACTCTAATCTATTTGTAAACTATAGCCTTCGTTATAATTGGCTGCGAAATATAGACGCCATTAAACTTTCAAAAATACCACATTTCTATGAATAGTAGTAATCAGGAAAGAGGGCTCTTTCAAGTTTCTAATATAGTCACATCTACAATCAAGAGTGTTAATAACTCGATATGTGATTGGCAAACAATCAAACGAGCTCCATTGATTTTGAAACAAAAAGTTCAATCTGGTAATTCATCGACAGTTGATGAAGAATTTGATAGTTTGAATCATCATTTACAACTGATCAAGTTGAAATTGAATATGCTCAATAAGAATTGTCAAATTTTCAGTTCAACAACTTTCTTATTGCTTTTGTCGATTGAAAATATAATTCATGAATTAAAAAAATTGGTAGATATTGATAATGATCATGATGATCACAATGATGATAACAACAATGATGACAAAATCAACAAAGATATTAATAATTTGAAACACAAATTGAGTATCTGTAATTCTGTTTATCAGAAAACAATTTATTATATCAAAGATAGTGTTGATGAACCTTTGAAATTATTCAATATAGGATTCGAATCGAAATTTAATCAAATTCTATCCATTATTGCAATTATTGAAACAAAAATAGAAACTAGATTGAAAGCTTTAATCAAATACGATAATTCTTATAATAAACATGAACTGTTATACCTACAACAAAAATCAGGTCAAATTTTATCAACCAAAAAATGCCAAAAATTAATGTATCTTGAACGAAAATTAGACGAATATAAATCAAATTATCAAGAAATAAACCAATTATTAAAAAAAGAATTGGTTGTATTTTTCAAATTGTTTCATGAATTTATCAATCAAATCAAATGGCAGACTTATTTTATACATCTAATGATAATTTATCAATTTCAGAGTCTGGTTGAATCGTTTGCAATTTCCATTGGATTATCAACTGACTTAACCTTGAGTCATATACAAGACAATTTTGTGAATTTCCAAAATTTAATCAATAATCTTTCAATAATTAATGTCAGGGATAATGATTTAAAATATTTAGTAGAGTTTAATTCAAATTATCCCCAATGCAAAGCTTTATTTGATTTTTATGCTCAGATGCCAGGAGATTTATCAATTAGGAAAAATGATTTAATCAATATATTGGAAAAAAATGGCTTGTGGTGGAAAGGAGAATTGAATAATAGGATTGGTTACTTTCCCAGTAATTATGTCGAAGAATTAAAAAATTGATTGGATGTTTCAAACATCCTTAAATACATGCAAAGTGTTATACATCTATTTTCTTTTAATTTTGTATCATTCTTCAAATGAGTGTTGAAAATCTATTGATAACCTTCTTTCATATTTTGAGACACAGCAACCACAACAAAATTGTCTTCTTATTGGAATATTTTGATTTCCTAAGATATCCCACCATTCATAAACTTCTGCTGATGGCTCAACCACAACTAAATCACATTCACTACAAGTATCACTGTACTTACCTTTTTTGATAGCATCAGCAATTAAACGATGATAAACTTTGGGGGTAAATTTTTTCCAACTCTTTGTATCTTGGTAGGAGACATCGTATCTGGCAATTTTATTTAAGCAAAGAGCTTTCAAAGTTGGTAATTTATGATCATTAAACTTTGAAATTTGAGAAACATAATTTAACATTTTATAATTATTCAAAGTTTTGGTTGTAATTGATATTGCATTCTCATGAATTGATATATAAGGATTTGGTCCTGAGCCAAAAGTTTGCAAATGTTGTAAGTTTAAAAATTGCCAAGGTAAGAATTCAATTCTGTTTGATCCAATGTTTAAGTCAGTCAAATTTGTGAATTTTTCAATTATTGGTGGTATTTCAGTTAATTTATTCTGCCTTATACTCAAAACATTCAATTTGTTAAATTTGAATAAACTTATAGGTAAAGTTTTTAACTTATTATTACTTAAAAACAACTGATACAAAGGTTTTTTTGATTTATCAAAAATGACTAGATTGTTCATATCTTTAATTTCATCAGGTAATTCATATAAACATAAATTTTCAAGATTGATTGTAGTTTCAATATTTTCAAAACATTCATGAATCACTTGACGAGCTCTATTGTAAGCACGATTCTTTCGAGTCTCAAGTGCCACATCCAGAGAAGGACAATCATTGAATGATCGAAATCGATTAAAACGGTCTATTCCGAAATCGGCTTCGGATGATGCTAATTTTGTAGGTGATTCATAAAATTCTGACTGTAGAATTTTTATCGGGGAAGTATTCAATTCATTGTATATGACCTCTTTAGGAGAATTAGGTGGGAATTCATTGTCATGATACGAATTATCAAACTCTGACATTAATCTCGGACTTGATGGAGGTAATTTCCGGAGATTAACTTCATCATCTCCATAGTCACCATCTTTATCGTACGCCTCATCTTCGGAATCAGCATCTATCATTGTAGGTTCACTTGTCGGTTCACTTGATGGTTCACTTGAATTGTCATTTCCAGTGAAAAATTCACTAACATAGTCTCTCCGTTTGATATCATCCTTCTCATTAAAACTAAGTCCCATCTTACGTTTCAACTTGGGAGCTGAAGCTAACGTTGGCCGCGTACTATTGTCCAAGGCTGGTCTCATATCATTCTGCAAACTTGGCCTCTCATAAGATTTCTCATAAGATTTCCTTGGAGTAGTATCTAGCGGCAATTTCTCCAGGAAAGAATTGGAATTAAAAGCAAATGGTAAAAGAGGAGTATCTTTGTCCATATTCTTTAATTTATTGACCCGATATCCCTAAAATCAAAACTTCAAACTTTTCAAATCGACCTTCAAACCCAAGTATCAACCAAAAACCGCTCAATTTGACCAACAGTAAACTCGTGAGTAAATCTCTCAAGATAATTCACGTCGCAAAACTCAAGCAACCGTCCCAATTGGTGGAAATGGCTAACAATTCCAACTTAATTCCAACTATTCTGCCATTAAATTTGTCAAAAAGACATTTACGGTCTTCCCGAAACTAAAACCGGTTTTCCTAATTCAAACGCGTACAATTTAAAATCCGAGCATTATTTTGTATGGTAGTTTATTTACGAGTTTGGATATACGACCTGATCTCAATCTATCTCCGGTATAAGTAAAGGTAGCCAAGCTTAGAGTCAACCTAACCAAAGATATATTGTGGTTTACTTGTTGTCATAAGGTCATAAAAGGTATTGAATGGAATAAAAAGATAGATATTGTTGTAGTTCTGAAGAAATCTTGGCCAAAAATGTATTTTTGTAAATTCTAATTCAAAAAAATGTATATATTATTCTTACATAGTGTCAGATACCTCTATGAATCGATGTATCACTAAAGTTCATTGGACAAACACCACCATCAACAATAAACTCAATTCAAATACATTACAAAACACCTCCATAAAAGCTTCAAACTCAATTGTAGAAAGTATTCGATTTGAATGAATATTACCATTGAATGAATAAACCAAATCTGTTTTAAGAAGGTAACTATATTTGAACTGTGGGTCTGCTTTTAAAGGTTGAAAGCAATGTTTTTGTGCCAGCTTTTGTTTTTGAAACTTCACACTATAGCATAAAAGTTATACATTTGGAGCTGATTTGTGCTAACGTCTTGTACATTTCTTGCATATTTCCATCAAAACAGAAGAAAATATTCTGTGAAAATCTTTCAGCCATCATATATTTCGTAAAATAGCAAAACTTGAATATCATCTTCACAATTAACGTATTTAGCAGGTAATTGTATGTTTTCAGGGATTGAACTGAGCCAAAGCTAAAGAATATTGCTCCCAGTTGATTACAATTAAAACTTATCTAAAGCATCAAATTCGCTTTGATCTGAAACATCCATTCAATTTATATCTAACTTGAATCCTTCAGGTTCTTTCGCCTTATAGGGAGGTATCAATTTCAATCACATAAGTCTAGATTTTTAAATTTTCCTGAATTCATTCATCACTCTAGTATATCGATTAATTTCTTGATCAATTAATCTCTTTCATCATTTAATTAATTTTCGTTTCTTTATCGTTTTGACTAATATTTTTCTTCTTTTCGTCATTATCATTTGACTTTTTTTGTCTCGATTTGTTCTTTGGTTTATTTGCTCGTTTTGCACCTTCAGATTTCTTTGGTTGATCCTTAGCAGCCTCTCCAAGTTTTTTCTGTGTTGCCTTTTCCGATATTGTATCATTTGCATCATTTTGAACCTCTTTGACTTTAGTCTCAGTTGATTTCAGTTTATTTTCACTAGAACCTTCCTTCTTCAGCCTTCTTCTTCTGCGTTTCTTAGATTCTTGGGAATTTGTTTCTGGTCCATTTTCAGATTTTTTATCAAAGTTTTCAGGTTTGTCAGATTTTCTATCTGATTTACTAGCTTCAATTTTCAGTTGATCAGGGGTTTCCACTTTATTATCACTGGTTTCAGACTTCTTATCAGAATTATCATTAACTTTCTTATTTTTTCTCTTTCTTACTCTCTTGGATTTGGGTTTAACTTCAGATTTATTCGACTCATCCTTTTTATCATTTTCTTTTCGGAACCGTTTTTTATCGTTCCTTCTTCGTCGATTCTTTCCCAGTTTTATATTAACCAAACTAAATGGAATAGTGGGATCTTGTAAATGATTTTGAAATGATTTAAATAAGGGATCGTCATCTAATGAAACTATTCGTTTTTTTGATTTTTTACGTTGAACTTCAGGCATCTTATTATACAATGATTTTTCCACAATAGGAATAACACTATCACTAGTAGATGACTCAACAAAAGGTTTACCTCGCACATTGGCAACAAATTCGTCCAATTCATGAATGTTCTTAAATTTTATATACCCACGAGAATATTTTGGATTATCATACGGTGTTTTTGGTAATTCACCTTGAACATAATATTTACATGATAACTCACCTTCATGATAGGCCTTCAATTGATCGAAAAACTCTTGTTCTGATAAATTTGCTGGTAATAATCTAATAACAATTTTTAAATCAACGTAATTATTTCGATTATTCTTGGATTTCACCAGGCTCAAATTAGTTGCCTTGGTTCCTGCAACCGTTCTCTTGCTTAGATTCGTCGGTTGCCTCGAACTCGTCGATATTGAAGACATAGAGCCAGAAATACTTTGAAAGCAATTTGTTAACTATGGGAAATTTTTCAATGAGGTTTGGAAACTGGTGAAAAATCAAACCCAGTTTTCTATCATTTTCGAGGTTTAATGGATGTCGTACACCAGTTTTTAGGGGAATTGGGAAATAAACCTGACAAACAGACTATAAATAAGCTATTATCCCTAGATATTGCAAAAAATCCCTGGATTTTGCGGCTAAATTCGGTTAATGAAGTGATATCTAACCAACAATTGGATAAATCTGTCACAACTTTTGATGAAGAATGGTTGGCTTTTAATGAGTTGATTTCTAGTTTTGTAAGGTTTGCAAATCAGTTGAATCCATGGTCAATTTTACAGTCTTTTGATTTGTATACTTCATATCTTAATGATCTATCTATAGCATTTACTAATAGTAATCGAGGGTCCTTATTGAGTGATTTGACTCGAGAACTGATTGAAATTATCATTCCTTTAGCTAATAAGCTAGATTATCAACTATTTTATCAAGAACATTGTAATCGACCTCGATTAACTTATTTAGCCTCGATATTATTAAAGATTTTTAATAATATTCGATCGCAAATCAACGATGGTACCCAAAGAGATAAGAGATCAATCATTTTATTTGTCAGTAATAAACTATGTTTAATTTATTTTAAATTATCTAATCCATTGCTTTGTCGTAATGTTTTTGCCAATATGAATAATGCTAATTTACAATTCAATAGTTTCCAATTGATTGAACAAGTTCAATATCGATATTTTTTGGGCAAATTTTATTTAATAAAAGACCAGTTAATTGATAGTTTCAGCCATTTCTCTTGGTGTTTGCAACAATGTTCAATTAATAATATCAAGAATATTACCATGATACTACAACTTTTGCTACCAATAAGTTTGGTAATTGGAAAAAATCCCAATTTTATTTACATCAAATCATTATTTCCAAGTAATAATCTACCAAATTTTATAAATATCTATGAAAATTTGTTCAAAAATTTGAAAATAGGTAATTTCAATCAATATTTCACTATTATCAATCAAAATCAAGAGTATTTGAAACAATTAAATGTATTATTATTATTGACTAATAAATCAAAAGTTCTCATTATTCGAAATTTAATTAGAAAATTGTGGATATTACAAGGTAAACCAACAGTTTTGAATTACGACTCGATTGCTTTAATCTTGAAAATTTCAATTGGAAATGATTCCAATATTCTAATAGATTCTTTTGATGATTTGATCATTCAAAATTTGGTTATAAATTTAATTGACCAGAACTTGATCCGAGGCAAAATTATTCCAAAATCAAGATCAGTTGTTTTAAGTAAAACTGATACATTTAATAAAATAGATGCAATTTACTATAGTAAATTCAGTTATCACCATGCTGATAAATGGATGAACGAATGAGAGCTGAAAAAGATATCAGGGTGAAGAATCTAGTCGACTGAGAAAGAGATGTTCATAGAAGCTATATGGTACTAGTCAACTGAGAAAGAAATGTTCATTGAAACTATATGGTACTAGTCGACTGAGAAAGACATGTTCAATGAAATTATATGGTACTAGTCGACTGATAAAGACATATCCAAAGAAACTATATGGTACTAGTCGACTGAGAAAGAAATGTTCAATGAAACTATATGGTACTAGTCGACTGAGAAAGAAATGTTCAATGAAACTATATGGTACTAGTCCACTGAGAAAGATATGTTCAAAGAAGCTATATGGACTGAGAAGGACATGCTTAAAGAGAATATATGGCAAAGTAAACATTATCAAAAAGAAAGATTCATTTTCACTTTGAAAGAAAAGACTCAGAACAAGGCAAGATTGAAACGGTGACTTGAGAAACCTTGGTTTGAAAAACCTCGACATATACTTCTCAAAGAAATGGTATCAAATATAACTCAATAGGTTATATTCATAGACGGTATAATTTCTTTTATGACGTTAATTTAATTTATTAGTATATTTGCTATTGGGTAGTAGGAGAATATTGAATGAATAACATGTTTTCCCAACTTTGATGGATCTACAAATCTATAATCAATCAGTTTTTTTTTAAAAAAAGAAGATTATTCATACTTTCACACAAACCTTGATTTATAATAATCCTAATAATGGTGAGATTTGATCGATTGGATTGTGAATTAATAGAATTATTTTGACATTGTCTTCAATACTAATCACACATAACTGAAAACTATTATTATCAGTCATACTGACTGGAGATGCGAACAAAAATAGAGGAAAGAAGTTTATAGAATAATCGAGATAATATCATAATTTTAACCAGTAATCAATAATTGATGAATTTTTAATCAAAATCATTAAATTTTATTGATTTTATTAACTATTAATTCATCTAATTTATCATTACTATTCTATTATAGTGAATGGTAGCGCCAATTGGTTGTTGGTTAATGACTAATACTTTTCTTGTATTGAATGGTTTTGAAAATACTATTAAAAATTAGATAAATCTACTAGCATTAAATACATTACTATATACTTTTATTAGTGGAATAAAATTAAAATTCTCATAGACCAACCCCATAAACTAAAACCTTTTTAAATCACTAACGCCTAATACTAACGCCTAATATTAATGCCTAATATTAACGCCTTGAATGGTAGCGCCGTATTAATTAATAGTGTAGACTTTTTGGCTTAATGAATGATTAAGGGATAATAAATTTGGTAATTAATAAATAAAAAAATGAAGTGAATGGATTAGTTTTATTAATGAATGAACTAGTTTTATTAATGAATAGACTAGTATTAATGAATGGACTAGTTTTATTTAATTTATAATTTGTATGGTTTTCATCGGTTAGAAGACCCGTTAATGAAAGGAGGGGAGAAACTGCTATTATTAAAAATGCCCTACTTAAAAGCTGGGGTTAATCCTTTTGCCCGCAAAAAAAAAATAGAGAAAACAAAACTATGGAAAAGAAGAGAGACTTAAAGAAATAAAAGAGTGAAATAAAGTGACATCAAAGAGTTACATAAAGTGAAATAAAAGAGTAAATCTAAAACTAATGAACTAGGTTTTCTTTTTAAAATGACAATTTATTTATTATAGTAGTAGTATTTTTTTTTTTTAATGTTATTGTTTTTTTAACTCCGCAATGCCACATCCACAATGCAACCGAAAATCGATGAGTACAAGCAATAAAAATATGAATAGGAGAAATAAAAAACAAGAATAACCACAAATTATAAATAATAACAATAATAATAATAATAAGTAATAATAATAATAAGTAATAGTAAGTAATAATAAGTAATAGTAAGTAATAATAAGTATTAATTATAATAATAAGTATTAATTATAATAAGTATTAATATCTTGGATATTGTATTAAAATTAACTGTTAGTGAAAAATCAACATTTTTTTATTGTCTTACATATTCAAAACCAGTAACGTTTATGGTGGTATGGTATACCATACCACCATAAACGGTTTATGCCATACCACCATAAACGGTGTATTTTTTTTTTTTTTTTTCTACATTTATTATCAATTTTCCTTGTTAATTTAAACCATTTAAACTAGTTTATAAACTGGCAAACAAATATAATAACCATCTACACTATACTATAATATATATATATATATATATATATATATATAGGTATAGGTGTTTCACTTATACTTTCTTTGTTTCACTTATACTTTCTTTGTTTAATTCTTTCACTTCTCTTGCTCTTTCCTTTAATCCTCTTAGTAGCGCATAAATTTCTTTTGCGCTTGGCGGTATTTAAAAGTCATACAAATGAAATTATTGACATGATATAAATAGAACAAGATTTTAAACATTTAATGATTAACTAATTATAAAACATTAATAAAACATTAATATCTTCGTTATTGAGGTTATTATTTATAATTGTTATTTATAATTATTATTTTTTTTTTTTGATTTTCAAAATGCTAGATCAGTTACCAATTGAGGTGATACAAAATATAATTAATTTCATTCCTTTAAATCAATTAAACAATATTTCAAAAATTAATCGTAAATTTCGATTTTTCAGTAATAAACGATTATATCGCCATATTACTTATTTGAATGATTATCAACAAGATAATGTTACTGTAATAAATTCAAAAAATATTGATAATTTTCTTGCCAATTTATCGAGTTATAATGTCCAATTTATTCAAAAAATGTCAATATTTCATGATGATTGTAATTTATATAATCAATTATTAAAGTATAAAATTAATTTTATTATTGAAGTTTTTTCTTCAACTTTTACAAATTATTATCATTTTTTACAAAATTTAATGTTAAAACAAGCTAAAGTGGAAAATTATTTAATTGTTGATGGTTCTGATTTAAGTTTAGGTTATAATGGTCATGAAAATGATGAATTGGAAATGACAATTAATAATAATAATAAATTATATTATACTAATTTAAAATTACATTTAAATTCTCGGTACTCCGCGACATTTTCTTTCGCTAACTTAAATCTGCTTCTGTTGTCCACGACAATGTCGTCGATGTTTTTCATTGATAATAATTGGAATACAATAACCCCATTAAATTTAAAATCTTTAAGTTTAACATATCATCATTCATTTGCTCGAGAAAAATTATCAAAATTAAATTTACAATGGTCAAATTTAAAAAATTTGGAATTGAAAATTTCTTGTATAACTAATTGTAATTGTTTAGTTGAATTTATTCAAGATTTACCACCATTAAATCTTGATAAATTCTTTTTAATCAATTATAAATTCAATCAAGATTCCAAGAATTTATATCAATTCAAACTGATTTTATCATTATTATCCAAATTTAATTCTGATTTAATGTATTTAAATATTAATAATTTTGGTAATAATTCTTTTGATTGGAAAATTCTTCAAAATTTAAATTGTCAAACATTAATTATTCCTGATTTTTTTAATAATTATAATTTTTCATTTAATTTTAATTGTTGTCAATGTTTTGATTGTAATCAAACTCGAATTTTATTTAATTATTTTGCTAAAATTGATTCTGAAAATAATTTTAATCATAAATTTGAGAAAAAACTGCTTGTAACTGGTAATGATAATAAAATTATCAATAATGAAATTAATTTGAAATTTTTTAAATACCTTGTTAATCAAGCTCAAAATCAATATAGTCTTTTCAATCAAGCTATGTTTGGAATTGGTACCGGTTGTGATTGGGATCAATATCCAATTAAACAAGACCCCGATTTATTCAAATGGGCTCAATTGTTAGCCCATAATCTTCAAACAATGAAAGGCAAAAAATTGGTATTAGGAGGCTTCTCCCTCGATTGAACAACTATGAAAGTGATTTTCTAGATTTTTGTAAAATCTATGCTATTTATGATTATTATTACAATTCTAATTGTAATAACCACCAAAGAATCGGTATTCTTTTCTATCAACCAAGAAAAGGTATACCGTTCTTTTTTTAATGACTAATGACCGAGAGATGAGTTGCATGGGGTAAATATAGGATATCTTATAGAGTAAAAATATTCTAAATAAATGAAATTTAACAACCGCTATGGTTTATTAAATTATAAAATCTCAAGAATCTGTAAATCCCTTAAAATCCCTTCCAGTATCAAGTAATCAAAAATTGAACTATAAGATCAAGCATTCTCAAAAAATACCACATTTCTAAAAATCAGTTGCAAAAAAAATTTGGTTTCATTATCAAAACAAAAATGCAGCTAGTTGTACAGTGTGAATGACATGATGGGAAATCAAGATATCCAATTAAACCTACTATTAACGTATGATCATCTGTCAAAATGAAGATGACCATTGGCAATTGCCAAAAATTTTGAAAAAGAATTTATTGTAACCAATATAAATTGAAAACATTGAATTCTCTATTTTATAAGTAGTAACATCACAAACGGGAAATCATGTATAAACACAATGGTACAAAATACTAGTTAATATCGCCATTATATAGCCCCATATCCTGGGTTTTTAGTGAAATATCTCTACTTGTGTTTTTTTATTCTGGTATAACTTCAAAACTGGTTTTAATTCTTGTTAAATCTATTGACAGTCTTACACTTCAACCTGTTTACTTCGACTATTGATTTACGGTGCTTTTTTGCTACATGTATGTTTGAAAAAATTAGATATAGTATAAAATATGAACTTTGCTAAAATGAACTAGTAGAATTGGAAATCTTTACTAGTTTATGTATCAGCATTGATTTTTTTTTGTTTTTGTATTTTCTGGTTTTTTTGGTTTTCTTGTTTTATTTAATAGTTTTAATATGTTTTCAGAGGTAATTTAAAGGTATTCTATGTATTTTTTTTGGTTTCTTCTTTTGGTATTCACATAATTGTTTAGATTGTAAGCTAGCAAAGTTTTTGAAATTGTTGTCGTAATTGAAATACCTTCGTTTTCCATTTTTTTTCTTCTTTTTCTTTGACGTTTCAGTATCATTTGGGTCTTCTCCTGTGTAATCTATTTGATACTGGGATAATTCGAATAACTGAATTTTTTTGCAAGACAAAGAATCACTAGACGACAAGATTTCATAAATCCTTAACCATATATAATCAGACGTGACTCTAGATTCATGGATTGGGATTTCTTTGCTGGTTTTCAAATTCTTGCTAAAACAATCAGTATGTTGTTGTTTTACTTGACAGTTCTCAAAGATATCATTAAGTATTGATTCCTGCTCAAGTCTTGTAATAAGCGTTTTGAACTCTTCAACAATGATTCTGTTAATAAAGGTACGATCTTTAATCATATTGACTTCTTTAATAGCAGTTTTTTCATGTAAATGACATTTAATGACTTCTTTAATGGCAGTTTTTTCATGTAAATGGGCTTTCTTACATTTACTGACTTCTTTAATGGATTTATCATTAGATTTGGGGGTTTTAACTGTATTGACATCTTTAGTGTTTGTTTTGTCAATCAATGGTATTTTCGTAAGTTTATTAAACTCTTCAATGATGATCTTATTGATATTTGTGGTTTTCTGTACTCGGGACAATTGATCTAGCCATTCTGGTCGAATTTTATAAGATGTCAGAGGTTGCTGTTGTAGATCTTTAGTGCCATACATGTTGGCTGCAACTAATTGGGGAGCATCTTCATGTAAGACAATTAAGTCCTCAACTCTTGGTTCCACCACAATTGAGACTGGCTCTTGGTAATCGCCATTAAGGGCAGATTCTTGATAGTCTGATTTGCCAAATTCTGATTGTTTGTCATCGTCATTTGATTCTTGGACAGTTTGATATCTCCAATTTTCTATGTAAGAATATGGCTCAACATCTTGCAAATCCTCTAAATAGGACAATAAGTCATTTTGTAAATCATCTAGCTTGTTCATGACAGTTGGTTTCGATGTTGATTTTCTTTGTGGAGAATTATCATCTTTTAATTGATGATTCACAAGT
This sequence comes from Suzukiozyma pseudoglaebosa, assembly GCA_030705115.1. Classification (NCBI taxonomy): domain Eukaryota; kingdom Fungi; phylum Ascomycota; class Pichiomycetes; order Serinales; family Debaryomycetaceae; genus Suzukiozyma; species Suzukiozyma pseudoglaebosa. Next base: position 60,000 of record JANIWI010000054.1, on the reverse strand, counting down.
CCTGCTAAATCATCTTCAAAGGAAGAATAGGAGTCACTGTCAAAACATACTTTTGAAGAGATTTCATTAGAACCGCTACTTGTTGGTACTAAAGTTACCAGGCTACTGTTTGATATTTCAAAATAAGAATCTAATGAAGTTAAAAAACCTCCTATTTTAGTAATGGCTAAATTAGTTTCTTCAGTGATAAAACCTACCATATCAATGATATCCTTTTTCTTGGTGAATCTAGACAAGATTTGTGAATTTAAACTTGATACGTTGGGGGAATCGGGGCGAATGTCAACTATGGATTTAGCAAATGTGGTAATTTTTGAATAATCAACAGTATTCAAATTTTCCAAGATTTTATTTGGTTGAAGCATTGGATTTAACTCTAATGATGATTTGATTGAATCTGATGCTTTTATATAAGCCGAACTTAAAACATTAACTGGCGAATAATTGAAAATTTGGGTATTCATAAATGAATTGAAAGGCATTTTGTAAATATTTGAAATTATCTAAATTTTAACAAAAATGGAGGATATCGACCTCTTTATATAGCTAGGAGTTTCCTAGTTGAGATCAGATCAAATCTGGTCGATATAGGAAATAATAGGTTTTAATTGGTGTAGTTTCCTAAAAAAATTTAATCGAATATTTTCCAATAAACAAATTTTAAGTGTAACAATTACTAAATTCTTGAAATATAATTGAATATTTGAGTTCTAGTAATACTATGGAATATTGTCAAATTTTTCCAGTTAAAATAACGACAAAAATGGTTGAATTTTCTCCTTAGATCGAGATTTAATTTCATTTGTAACTGGTGCCACAAATGCAATAAAAAATACGGGGACTAAACTTGCCGATTTCGATTTATCTATAACTAGCTAAAGTTTCCTAGATTATGAAATTCAGATCTGATTGTTTAAATAGGAAGTTATACAGAAAACATGTCATTCAAATCAAGAAATAAAAAGCAAGAATAACGTTTGATTAGAGTAAAACCTTCCTGTTTCGAAAATATGACTATTTAGCTAAGATCTTACCAAATCTACATTCCGTATAGTTTCTTATTTAAGTCAATAATCTTCTAATTTCCTAAAATATAATTAATACTTGCTGGTTTTGGAAATCAGCTAATCCTTGTAGTTATAGTTACCCAAATTTGCAACCATCTTTTTTGCAACCATCTTTTTTTTGCAGCCAAATTTTTTTGCAGCCATTTAAACTAAGAAAATTTTTTTTTGAATTAGAGAGAATGATATATATGAAACATCTTTCTTTGTTAAAGTAAAGGATATCTTTAAGATGGTTTTCATTTATTGAATTAAATAAAAAATAGCTTTACATAGGTTTTTGTTAGCCAAATATAATTTGAACTTTTTTCGAGTACACATACATTTAAACATAAATATTTAATTATATAAATGTATACAATAGCTTTTCAAAAGCTGGTAATTAAAGAAACTAAAATTAAAAATCATGATTTTTACTTGTTTTATGATAAATTTCACCAGCTTCTTTATTAATGTTGGAAGTAATTGAAGTAATTGAAACTTGAACAAATTAAAGATGTTTTAGTCAGAATTTTCTAAAGGTTTTAGCATCTCTTCAAAAGCGCAATCTGCGTTTTGCATAATCTGATCTTCTTAAAAATTGGTTATAATAAGAATCACCAATAATAATATTAATAACCTTAAGGTTTTCCGTATTCATTAGTTATTGGTTTTGGTTTGCTTTTGATGATGGTTTTTGAAACATTAAAATTATTTTTCTCTTATCCCTCGTTTGTTTTTTTTTATCCCTTCTTTAACTTACCATCTACACCTTTTACCCAACAGTTTGCAATGTCTCTCAACCATTCCAGTGACTTAAAGTAAGTGTTTTAATTTCGGCAATTGACTGTGCGTCATCGATGACGTCACTTCTGCAAGTGAACATATGAGCATATGACACAAAAACCATGACACCAAAGAAGCTAGCTTTGATATAGTTGACCAGTGCAAAAGCATGAAGTACTGGAAAGGGTTGCATCTGACAAACAAGTCATATTATAAAAGTTACTGAAACGTTTTGTAGGAAACAATATGAAATTTTTTTGGGGTAACACCAGAGTATTTAAAGAAAACTTGAGTATAGAACTAAAGTTAACATAAGTAGAGTTTATTTGTTTCAAAGATTGATAGTAGAGACAACTTTATAGAGTAAGTTAAAGAAAACAGAAAAGAGATATCAGATATAAAAATGGTATGTTTTTCATACAATAACAGTAGGGATTTAGCTAGTGGAAAAATCTATCAATATTATAGCCATTTTTACTTAGCCGCTAACTTAAATTATACATACATATGTGAACCCTTTCAAAAATTTAGATTGGTTAGTATTCAAGTGATTACTGCTAGACTCATTAACTGAAAGCATATAGTGATAGCATAGAAATATTAACAAATTATATTCATCGATAGGTTAAAATCATTCCTACAGTAGATTCAACTTATATTTCAGACTCTAGAATAGTTTAAACTCAAGAATATTACACTTTATAGATTAGCTCACACTTTATAAATTAATTCACACTTTATAGATTAGCTCACACTTGTTCCCAGTAGTACATATCAATCTTCACTATCAATAATACTACCCTTACTTATTTTGGCTAGGAAAGCAAGCAATAACTAAACAAAGGTTCTAATATCTAAAAAATTAATAGCACTATTTCTACTTAGAATCTCTCTTCATCTAATAAAACTTCTTCTAAAACTCATTACTTATTCTTTTAATTTAATATCTCGTATTTCCATCGTTTTTACCCATTTTTCCACCAATTTTTCTTGTTTTTTCTTTTTTTTCAACAAACGCTTAACTATCAAAAACACCTTGATTACAACCAATCTTACTAATCATTACCTTTTCCTCCTTCTTGTCTTTCTTCCCTTACCTTAATTGATTTATGCTAGCGCTACCATAACCTATTATCCTGCATATAGACAAATTTGAATCCCCACAACAAAAATGATCAACAGGAGTTAGAAATAACTTAGTAACTATCGAAGATGGACTTAATACTATCGACTCAAGAGAATGGAAGTCTTCGGGGTATGTTTTGAGATGGTTGAAGTTATTTGAACTAGTAGCTAACGTTTTTTAGTGGTTAATTTTAACAAATTTTGTCAAAATATTCATTTAACTTATAAACATGAATTCTTGATTGATGATAAGAATGATTATATCAAGACTTTTTTGATTGGTAACTTCAAAAATAAACTGTATTTGGTTGTTGCTCGAATAAATGGATTGATTCAATTATATGAACGGGTTGATTCCAAGTATTCTGATTGTGAATCGGATTATGAATATGATCAAGATCATGATCATGATTATCATCATGATAATATTCATGATCATAATGAAATCGAAGATAGCATAAAGTATCAGTTGTTTAAAGAGTGGAAAAATAGTAATATTGATGATCAAGACCAATTATTGTCGGTTGGTTTTATCAACAATCAATATTTGTATAGTTGTTCAATTGGTGGGAAATTGATCATTCGAGATTTGATTAATGATGATGCAAATCAAAGTTATAAGGTTTATTTCATTGCTAATTGTATAAGTTGTATTGAAATTAATTATATGAACCATGAATTTGTTATTGCTATTTCTTCAAAAAACCAACAATTAAGATTATACAAAATTATTAACAGAGATGATGATGATGTTGAAAATAACAACATTATTACCACTAATGAAGAAAATAATCATCATCATCATAATAATAATAATAATGACAACAACATTACAAATTTTGATAATAATGCAACAATTCGAGGATTACCAGAAAGATTAAGTCATTTCTCTAGAAGTTCTCGAAAATCAACCAATCTTATACCTTATTATTTGAGTTCAAATGAATCCAAAGGAATAAATGATTGGATTTGTAGCTTAGTGATTGATGATAATCGAATTTATTGTGGTACCCAATTTGGAAATTTGATTATCTACAATTTATCCAATTTTAAATTAGTTTACCAAATTCAAATATCTCGGTTTAAACTTAATATTGCTAAATTTGATAATTATTTAATTTTTAATGATTCAATGACAAAATTGGGAATTTTTGATTGTTCAAAATTAAAAATTGAATCGAGTTTTTCGTTAAATTTTGGTCCAATTCAATATATTCAATTTTATTGGAATAACATCAATACTCCAATTTACTTTATTGTATCAACTTTAAATCAAGATTTACATTTTTACAAATTATTTGATGATAAAATTGAATTATTGATTAATTTATCAAACTTGAATTCTTCAATTCCTTGCTTCTGTGTTTTGAATTATAATTATCAATTATTTGATTGGTTTTTCAATAATGGTAACACTAAATCTTGCCCAAAAAGAAAATGCAATCGTTTGCCAAATTCAATCAAGAAGAAAAAGATTACCATCGACCACAAAGAAGAAGAAGAACAAGAAGAAGAAAAAGAAAATGCTGATGATGATGAAGGTAATCATACTTCAAAAGATGATGGCAAACAAGAACTTCCTAAATAATTGAACCACGGAGAAGTATGAAAGAAATGGTCCAATGTAAGTTGGCAGATTAGGTTTAAGGTACAAATATGATTAGTAAACAGGTATCCAAGTGTAAATTGTCGTCTATTGTTTGAATGCCTGATAAAGCAAGGTACAAGGTTACTACTTATCAATAGTTATGACAATTGATACCAGATAGCTACTACAGATACGACAATTACCATGTGGTCTCAGGTATAGAATATTGTTCGTGATCCACTTGATATTTCAGATATACTAGTAGTTGATATACTAGTAGTTGATATACTAGTAATTGATATACTAGTATTTGGTAACCAATGTTAACGGTATTTTGTTTACTAAAACTGCATGAGTTCCACTACTTGGCATACCTCTCTTTGAGTACTAGCACCGACACCTTCTCTGCTAGTTACAGTGGTACTATTTATTCAAGAACATTCTTTCCCGCTCTGTATAAGAAATGAGTCGATAGTTTTGCTTACAGGTCCAATTTTGTTCAAATTTGTTGTGGGGGGAAAGAATGATTCTTAGTGACGATAATGATGATTGAAATGTATAGATAATGATGTTTATGTAGACTTTTATATGATTTTTTTAATTTATAACTTTTTGTTGGTAGATAAATTTGGTTGCGGTTGAAATTTTTCATAGGGGCAAAACCATGTATAAGCTTAGAACGACACTAGTAGGACACGAACAGGATGTTAGGGGAGTAGTGGCACCACTGGATGAAGAAGTGGTATCATGCTCGAGAGATGGTACTGTTAAGTTGTGGAATTTCCACCTGGTGGATCCAATTACCATATTTCATTCACCAAGTCATAGTTTTATAAATTCAATTGAATACGTAAACCTGGACTCATTGATTGCTGCTGGGGGTCAAGATGGTATGGTATATCTATGTGATATCAAATCCGTTGATTTGGACTCGAAATATCAACTTATTGGTCATGAAGGCAATATATGTGCTCTCCATTCAATTGGCGACGAATTGATATCGGGATCGTGGGATTGTAGTGCTAAAGTCTGGGATTTGCAAACAATGGAATTGAAATACGACTTGAGAGGCCACGGTTATGCAGTTTGGGATGTTAAAATCTTAGGTAATAATCGTTATTTAACCTGTTCCGCTGATAAATCAATAAAATTGTGGCAAGGTGATCGTGAAATTCAACAATACTTAGGTCATAGTGACGTTGTTCGAAAATTGTTGGTTTTATCATCTACTAGGTTTGCTTCTTGCTCAAATGACGGAACAATTAAGATTTGGGATATATCTAGTGGGTTAATATCTACTTTAACTGGTCACGAATCGTTTGTTTATGATTTATCATTTTCAAATGGTATTTTAATTTCAACTGGTGAAGATCGTACTGCAAGGATTTGGAAATTGGATGATAGTTTAAGTTTTGGAGAAATTAAACAAGTTATTACAATTCCCGCTATTTCTATATGGTGTGTTGCAATTTTACCAAATCAAGATTTTGTTGTTGGTAGTTCTGATAAAAATTTGTATGTTTTTACTACTGATAGCTCAAGAATAGCTTCGGAAGAAAAATTGGTTGAATTCAAAACTAATGTTGAACATTCAACTATATCAGAACAATCTTTAGACACTTTAAATCGTACGGATATTCCAGGTTATGATGCATTGAAATCAAATGGTAAAAAAGAAGGTGAGATTATTATGGTTAAAAATCCTGCTGGGGTTATTGAAGCTCATCAATGGAGTGGAGGTGAATGGATTAAAATTGGTGATGTTGTTGGAGGTACCCAATCAAACGATAAAAAAGAGTATGAAGGTCAAAAATGGGATTATTTATTTGATGTCGATATCAAAGATGGTGAACCACCTTTGAAGTTGCCATACAATGTGAATGAAAATCCATATATTGCCGCCGAAAGATTTTTGTCTAAAAATGAATTACCCAATACATATACTGAAGAGGTAGTGAAGTTTATTAATCAGAATACCGAAGGGTTCAAACTTGATCAACCTGATGTTCAAGTGGAAAATCCATATGCTGATAGACCCATTCCAAAAGAGTCATACAGTACACCATCAGTTGAAACAAAAATAATTCCAGAAAAAGGGTATATTTTATTTAAAGAATTCAAAGTTGATCCATTAATAAATGGTTTGAAAAAATTTAATTTGCAACAGCAAGATGAATTTCAGTTTTCCGAATCTCAATTGACTGATATTGAAATGATTTTATTTGATTTAACCTCGAAGAATTCAGTTCAGTTAATCAATAATTACATTCCTCATATTATAAAAAATTGGAAACCTGAAACAAAATTGTTGGCGTATGATCTATTAAGAGTGAGTATTCCTCGAGTATTAGTTGCCGATTTAATTCATTCTACTGATGTTGCTCAAAACGTTTTAGACTGTTTTCAAAACGTGTTCAAAGAACCTACTACAGCAACAGTTATGATGATGTTGAAAGCTATGAGTAATGTAATTGATACTACATTATTTATCCAATTGTTTATTGATCCAGTTGATGATACTAAACTTGAATTTAACTGTTTGTTTATTGATACTTTAAAAGAAATCAATCAATATATTCAAAATATGGACAAACAAGAAAAGCTTTATAATAACTTATTAACAAGTTTATCAACTTTAATATTCAATTTATCTGCTTATTATTTGAAAAATTTCACAACCGTTGCTAATGTTGACCCGTTAGTAGAATTTATATCTGAAGTTGGAGTGATCATTATTGAATCATCGAGTGAAGCTGCATACAGATTGCTTATTGGGTATGGAAACTTGAGATATGGAAACCAATTCAAAAAAAGGCCTTCATGGATTGACAACATGTCCCAATATTCTCAAGAAGACAGATTCATCAAACTCAACGATGATATCAATAAATTATGATGAAAGGAAAGTTGAATAATATATATATATATATATATATATATATAATCATAGAGTAAATCAGGTATATTGTACATCAAGTTTAAGATAGTGTAGGCAACCATGACAATTGATAGTAGAAACATAAACAGAAGAGCTAAAAACAACAATAATAAAATTCCAAGATATGGTTGAATTGTATAGGATAAATAATTATTGTAAGATTTACACTATGGAGATGCTTATATCATAAAAACTAAGAACGTCCAAACTACACATGAATGGTTGTGTAAGCTTTCATGTATTATATTACCTATTATGATTGATTTTCTATAGTTTCATTTCATGTATTATATTACCTATTAACCAATCTATTCTATACAACTAATTATAAAATAATTCAGGAACTTTATGAACATAACTGACTAATTTTTGAGCTACATCCAAATTGATATTATCTGAAAATTCAATTACTGAGTAAACATTAACTCCAAGGTTATTGCTACTACATTTACCAATAATTTCATAATTTTTACCTACTACTAAACTATCATTTTGTAAACTCAATGGAATGGTTCCATTGCTATTCAAGGTGGCGGTATTGGATGAACCATCGTAAGATTCACATTTACCAATAATACGAACTAGTTTACCTTGATTTGCCAGCAATAAACTAGCATCTATTCTGATATTAGCAGCGTCCATAATGAATAATCCAATTGTTTAAAGACGCGTCGTTTCAATTTTAGGTCCACCATAAAAAAATTTACTACGACAAATCTGAACCCAGTGAATTAAAACTAATTTCAGGTTGAATCTACACTTTGAAATGATAAAACGATCTCAGACTGTTGCATAATGAACCGAACGCATTGAGATGGGTTCCTGACCGATTTTCAGACCATTTCAAGGAAAATTAAAAGAAAAAATCAAAAAAAAAATCATTAGAATTGTAGAATTAGTTATTGTAAATTAAACTGCAAGTGTTTTTACTAGACTTGATAGTTTCAAGACTAGCATTTAACTTATAAAATGTTGATTTCACAAGAAATTCTCGTGAATTATAAAGATTTAGATTAACGTGAAACTTAGTAATAAGTTGTCAATAATTAAGCTTCTTCAGATACTTCAAAATTCAACTACTATGATCAAAACTATCTACCACTATCACTTCTTGGTTACTCTTTGAATATCATTAGTCTTGATATCTTTAAATCTCCCAATTCACCGGTGGCCCTGTTTTCAAGAATACCATACTTATCGCAAGTCTGGATGTTATCAACTTCTAAATCCAGGGTTTCTACAAAATTATTACCATTCTAATTGGTAATAGGTTCTCTAGACAATCTTGGTGCTTTCATATTTACAATTCAATTGTTTTCAGAATAAATACGTGGTACTTTCCGTGTATTTATGACTTCTGATCTCATTCTGTCGGCTACTACTAAGTCCATAGAATCGAATTTGATACAATGGATAGAGTGGCACCACTTTGTGGCTATACATTGATTATACTTGAGTTATATCAATCTTGGCAATTTGAACTTTTGTATCAAAAGTTTTACTTGCCTTAAACCTGATGATTGTATGAGTTCAACTAAAGTATAACTAAGCTGTCATATTAAAGGACTATTCTTTGTCATATTAGAGAAATATTCTTTGTCATATTAGAGGACTATTCTTTGTCATATTAGAGGACTATTCTTTGTCATTAGTAACGTCCACACATTGTAGATCTGGCCGCTTTTGGCTATTCACAACCATAAACGGTTCATTATAAATTTTCCAGTCTAAAAGTTGAAGGTCAACTTTATTGAAATATTTAAACACTTTTCCAACTACAGGTATGACTTCTCTGACTTTGTAGCCGGGATATCGATTATAATGAGTTCTAGACACAACTTGTACCACTTCCCCAGGAGCAGCCGTACATTGATAAGTACCGGTAATACTAAACATATTTGTATGTTTAGAATTAATTCCAATTACTCCACCATAAATTGGAAACATATCAATGATATGGGGGAAATCTAAGGATAAAGCTTTACCATATATTTTAGATATTGTAATACTAACATAACCGCCATCCCCATTTTCGACATTGAGTTTAGGCGAAATTGGTTCGCTGGGTCCATAAACAGAAGTAACTTCACCAAGCGGCTCTATTTGGTACCAATTATCATCCTGCTGTTGACCAAATAGACTAGCATAATTTCCAATTGTTCTCTCGAGTGTATTTAGCATTTTTGAATGGACAATTACTGTATTGTCGTCCATAACGAAAACGTTATCATGTTCCACAATCAATTTTGCTGTGATATCGGTAATTGATTTGAGCCGATATACTGTTGGATATGAATTATGTACTACTGGATTAATTTGCAATTCATTGGGAAACCTTTTACCTAGTGTCAATGATGTTATAAAAAAAATTATATATAATATTGACTTGAGTGTCATCTGAGATGGTAATTTTGATTTAAGAAAACAACAAAATTGAAAAGAAAATGATCAATATATTTATTTGATACAATATAAAACATACTGACTACTTTGATCAGCTAAAATTCACTCTAAACTGTTATTTTCTGCTACCATAATTTTATCCAGAATAATTTTGCACCCAAAATATCACCACATTTCTAATTTCTTAATATGGATGAGATTGAACAATTTTATACGCAAGCATGAAATAGTCGTAGTTGATTCAATAGTTTATGAATATCTAAAGATTATGCTTAATAAACTTCTACTTCATTGGGTAAACTTCGGCAATTGACAAATAATTCTTGAAATGCTCCTACATCATTAGATTTACGAGTAACTACAGATTATACTTGAAATGCTATTACTTCATTTGGAGTATCTAGAGATTATGCGTTCATGTAAATAATGATCAATGTAAATCGTTATTTAAATGAAGAATTTGATACGACCAGAGTCCTTGCTAGTGTCATACGATTTCATGGAAATTGAAAAAAGTGGAAAAATTGTGATATAAATATGTTTTAGATACAGAGGTATAAAGCCGTCAACAAATAAAAGGCAATTTAGTAATTTCGTTTGTTAAGTTTTCTTTTTTTTTTTTGTAACGTATATTCGTACAAAAATTTTATATAACATTAGTCTATTAAATGTCTTAGTTTTGTTTTAACAATTACACAAGTCTGATAAGAATTTTTGTAAGTTACCAGCTGTTTCTGCTCTCATTAAACTTTCACCAATCAAAAACCCATCGACATTTTGAGTTTTATAGTTTTTAACATCATCGACATTAGTTATGCCTGATAAAGCCATTACAAGAACATCTCCTTTTCTACTACTATTTTTGGAATCTTGAACCAAGTTAGTTGTAGTATTTAAATCAACATCGAAAGTTGTTAAATTCCTATTGTTGATTCCTAATATTAGTGGTTCTTTAGTATCATTTTCGTAAGTTAATTTCAATGCTTCTTTTAATTCAGCAGCATTGTTAATTTCAACTAATGGCACCATACCTAATGAAAGTGAGAAAGAGTACAATTGTTGCAATAACTCAAAATTGTTCAACATTTTCACAATTAATAAAACAGTATCAGCACCAGCTAATCTTGCTTCTAAAATTTGATACTTGCTGAAAATAAACTCTTTTCTTAATACTGCAGGTCTGGAATAATTTGAATCTTTTGGAGTATCGAGTACTTTACGAATAAGCGACATATCTTCAAGTGATCCTTTGAACCAAGTTGGCTCAGTTAATACCGAAATAGCCGAAGCTCCATAAATGGCATAATTAAGAGCTTGTTGGGCAGCATTGGCATCGGCATTGATTACTCCCTTGGAAGGGGAAGCACGCTTAAATTCAGCAACAATAGGTGATTGGTTTAAATTTTTTGTTTCCATAAGTCTATCATAAAAATTAATCAAAGGGGGCGCTAAACCTAAAGAAAGTAATATTTCCAATTGTTGAAAAGATTTTCCAGGTAATTCCTCAATAATTTTATAATCAGCTATACGTTGATTATATATTTTTTGTAAAATATCTTCAGCCGGTTTTGCAGTAGTATTTTTGGCGTTTTCTTCCCATGTACCACCAGATACACTCAACAAATTATTAATCATAATTTGACCGGATTCTGTCAATATCGACTCAGGATGAAACTGAACCCCTTCTATAGTATACTTTTTATGTCTAACTCCCATAATAACCTGAGGAGTCGTTTCGGTTGTAGCAGTAACTTGAAGACAATCAGGTAATGTTTGAATTGTACCTGCTAACGAATGGTATCTAGTAACAGCCACAGATTGAGGAATGTTGGCAAACATTCCTTTACCATCATGTTTGATGGTAGTAGTCTTACCATGAACAATTTCTCCAGCATATTTAACTTGACCTCCAAATACTTCAAATATACATTGTTGACCCATACAAACACCAAATATAGGTATTATACCTTTGAATTCCTCAATAACAGCTCGACTTATACCTGAATCTGAGTTTGGATGTCCAGGACCTGGAGAAATGAATAGTACATCTGGTTTCAATTTATTCTTAATGGTATCAATATCGATTTCATCGTTTCTATACACATCAACCCGATCACAAAATGGAGATTGATATAAATATTGATATAAATTCCAAGTAAAAGAATCATAGTTATCGATCATAACCACATATTTCTTACTATTTGAACCTACCATTGTAATTTAAGCTAACAATTACTAACAATTCATAATTTTTCACAGTAGAGAGATTTTTTTTTTCACCTCACCAAATTTCAACCTGACTCATACAAACATTGAAATCAACAAGTTTTACAATAATTAACCGGGAAAATTAATAGTTTACAGCTTTTCTTATTTTTATATAGGTCTATAAATTCTATTAGTCTTTTTTAACTCGATTAATATCCCGATTTTCTCCAAAATTTTCGAGTTCAACCCCTCTCAAAATAATTGAACTTACTAATTCTAATAACAACATGAATAAAGATGATAATATAGCCAAACAGTAGTTGGATATACTCACTCCAATATCTAACCAAGATCCCTCAGTTCGAACTAAGAAGAAAAAATTGAGGGATAAGAAATCACTGGTGGAGATAATTAAAGTTGAAATGGTAAATTTTTTGATATCTAATTGTAAATTCATAATTCCAAGACATGATGATAATAAAACATAAGGAATGATCAATTTGATCATCAATAAGGCTCCCATTGGGAATGGATCAAAAATAGGAATTAATCGATACACTGAATCTAGTGAAAATGATGAAATTGATGCAATATTACCAGTACCAAAAAATGCTAATTGTAATAAAAAAAATCCAACAATAGTAATTCGAATAACTTGTAACCAATATCCTTTTGGTAATCGACCTCTATTTTGTTTCTGATATTCAATAACTTCAATTTTGGAAAATTTGAGTACTTGTTCAATATTTATCCATAATAATAACATAAATGAATATCCAACATAAAATAATAATTCAAATGATATAGTCAATATTATGAAAGTTGGTACAAATGATAAATATATGATTAATAATCGCAATTGGTAATCAGTTGATGGTTTTAACGAATGTAATACTGGTAATACAATTAATGATACAATAAATGTAACCCATCCAAGAATTTGCGAATACAATGGTAATCCATCTCGAGCTTGTAATGATATAACCGACACAGAGGTGGCATAGAGCATTACCGGAATCAATCCAAGTTGAATAATAACTAAAGTTTTCAGTTTTTGATCGATTTGTCGTTGGAAGACATTATAGGTTGCAAATATACCAAATATTAGAGCAGCGATTGATCCAAATACAATTTCTTCCAAACTTTCAATTTTGACTGGATCTTGTCTTGGAAATATACCCATAAGAATACATGATATAAACCATAACCCTTTAATCAATAAAGAAATCTTGTTCGACCCTTGAACAAAGAAGGGATAAACTCCAATAAAAACCAATAATATAGAAAACATGTCTCTATTGAAAAAACCATAGGCAATCCCTTCGTACATTCCAATGAAACTAACAACAATTAACCCTCTTGTGCTTGGAGATATTCCATAGAGGAATTGATTTATACCTTCCTTCAAACTCGATCTCTCATTTAAAATACTGTACCAAAAATATATCGGAAATGCAGCATAAACGTAATAGTTGAATGGAGAATTTTGATAGAAAAGTACATAGTTAATACTGGAAAAAATAACTCCAAAAATTCCCAACAAAATAACAGAGTTATTTGAAGCCACTTCATTTTCTTTCAAAATAAACAATTTCAAAAAGATATTAAACGAGTAAACTATCCAACCAAAAAATCCTAAAGTAACAATGGTTCTTAATAATAACCAATTATAAGTTTGAAGGTATGTTAATCCATCTAAAGCCGTTTTCATTAACTCTTCCGATAATTCAATTGCTTGCTTTTCAATTTCAGAAACAGATTCAGGATGACTTTCTAGTTCTTTAATTAAGTGCTCAATCTCAGTTTTATATTGATTCACTGATTTTTCTTCAAATGGTGAATATGGTTTAAATCTGAATTGATGGTTCATAACCTCATCATGTTTGACGATATACTGTTCAACGATTGCAAGTGCGTTGCTATACAACCCATTGATTTTGGATATTGGGTCCGAATTCAAATAATTTAGTGGTAATTCTCCAACAGAATTTGCAGGATAGTTGGTACCAACTAAAAATGCCATTAATGAAGCGATATCGGCTTGATTAACATCATTTCGGACTAAGTGGTCCAACTCCCAAGTTTCAAAAAAATCAGCTTCATAACCACTTCTTACTGGATCTTGTTTTATAATTTGTTCTTCAGGGTTAGGTAAATCAGTCAATTTGACTGGTTTATTAACTCCAGCACCCCAAGCAATCAAAGGAGTCCTAGTATTATTTGGATGACCATCTCCATGACTTCCAAAATCAGACATACCATGATCAGCAGTGAAAACAAACGCGGTATCTTCATCACCAAAAAATTGATTAATTCTTGGAATTAATTTTGATAATTTATCATCGATATATTGAATATTATCATAATATTCGGCAGAATAAGGTCTATAAGCATGACCTGCAGTATCTGGGCCTAATAAATGTAAAAAAAACACATTACCCTCTTGATGTAATTCATGATGTAAAGTAGAATTTGTAGTACTATTAGCCATTAATTGATCAAAATGGTTGAAAACAAAAGAATCTAATTCGATTGAACTTTGAGTGAAATCTTCAAATTCATGACCATACATACAAACATCAATTCTTCCTGGTACCACCCCATCACCATAAGCAAACATGGGTAAAATATCTGGAGAACCAAAAGAATAAGTATGTTTTGATTGATTGAAAAATGAATCAAAATCAACTGGGTTTTCTTTCCAACCTTTTGTTACAGCAGATACATCTTCATAAAATCCAGCAATCATTGCAACATGACCCGGTCTTGATTCTGTGGGCATTCTAGTATTGGATATACCCCAAGTACCTTCATTTAATGCAATACTCCTCAAATATGGAGCAAGATAAGTTTCTTCGCCAGTTCGAGGATGAACCAACTTTTGAAACGTCTTATCAGCCCTCAATCCATCTCCCACAATCAAGAATAGTCTTTTAGCTGGTGGGGTCCACGTTGATCTGTGATGATCCATACCATGTACCAACGGCAGCACAAAATAAATATCAAAAATTGACCATAGATAAAAGAAGTGAAATATCACTCCAAGCACTAGCAAAAGCTGACGATTCCGATTCATTACTTTGTTATTTCTTAACCAATACTATAACTCATATAATACTATGTGTTAATTTGAGATTTTTACCGTCGCAGCCATCAAGGTACAAACGCGTTGCCGGGCCGCGAGTTAGCGCGTGTGCGTAGAATAGGCCGAGACAGACCCACACACACACAGACACACAGGCACAGATACAGACAGACAGATACACACAGACACACACACACACACACACACACACACACACACACACACACAGACACACACACACACACACACACAGACACACAGACACACACACACACACACACAGGCACAGATACAGACACACAGATACAGACACACAGATACAGACAGACAGACACAGATAGAGATTCAATTCATAGGTTGTAGACTAAGTTTATTCAATTACTGGAAAGTTGAGGTTTATTTAGAGCGTTATATAGTGCTAGGTTTATTTATATTATGAAAGACCTAATCGACGTTTCAGGGTAGCTCTATCGATCCAATTTCGATTTTGATGATATACTTGCATTGTTGTAGTATATTTCCGAAGTTGATCAGTAAAATCTTGATGGATTCGAAGATCTTGTTCCAAACATGCATGATACACTTTAAAATTTTCTGGATTTCCATTTATTCTAGCAAAATTCTCTTCATCTGCCAAAACTCGGTTTTGTAAATATTGAATCATTTGCTTCTTATATTGTAAAAAATGTTTCTCATAATTTTCAACATTTATAACGTATGTTTGCCAACTATCCTCATTGACAGACCCTTCTATTACAACTTGAGGAGGAGTAGGAGGATCATGACTAGGAAAATTACCATGCAAATCCGAGATTGTTAACTTGGGTATATATCCTTTGATTGTATTTCGATTAATTGGAGTATGTAATGTCTCAACTTTCAGAGTTCCATTACTAAATTCAGCAACTCGTTGTCGTTTCGGTTGGTTGAAAAGATTATCACTAGGTTTTCTCCTTCCTTCATTCGGTAAACTATCAAGTATATCTTTATAATCAACATTCTCGATATCGGTTCCTAGACTATTATGTAATTCATTAAGTGCAAATGTATCCATTTTTGCTCGTTTCCCATTATGTTTTGTATGAATTGGATTATTGCTTTGCTTCATTTTCGGGGTTGTTCGATTTGATGTCGCAGGTCTTGTATTTCGCATATAACTTGGTATTTGCTTGGGTCGAAGATTCACAGTGATGTCGTTAAGTATATCATTTTTATCATCATTACTCCTGTTGATATCAATCAATGGATCTTCATCATCATCATCATTTTCTTCTCTTTCTTCTTCTTCTTCATCATCCAACAGTGAAATATTTTCTTCTGAGTATTTTTGTCTACCGTTGGGCGTATGAGGACTTAGATTAGATTCCAGACTTGCAGACTTATTGCGTTTTTCTTGTTCAAAACTATCATTTTCTGGTGTCTCTGGCTTTGTGCTGTAAAATGTGTCACCATTTTCATCATCATCATCATCATCATCATCATCAGATAGTATAATTGGATCAGAGGAATTACGTCCATGAGTATTATCTTCATTTTCGTCCCTTGGCATTGATTGTCGGTATTGTTGATCTAATTCATCTTCCATTACAATATTAGGTTTTGCTTGGGCATTCGCATAAGCCCACTGCTTCGCTTTTTCATAAGCATCATCAAATGAGCCAGCATTGCCGTTTTGATTACGATTAGTATTTTGTTGATCTGTAGTATATTGATTCGCATTTGTTTGATTTGTGTTGTATTGATTTGTGTTGTATTGATTTGTGTTGTATTGATTTGTACTGTTTATGTTACTATTTGCATTAGTGTTCTTTTGAAGATGTTCTCGAATTCTTTCTCGTTCTCGCTGAAGTGCTTCTTCTCTTTGCCGGCGCTGCTCTTGTAACCGTTCTTGTTCCTTCCTAGCTTGTTCAAATCTTTCTTTTCGAGCAGCTTCACGTTGCAATTCTGCTTGTCTTAATTGGGCTTCTCGCAACTCAGCTCTTCGTCTCATAGCATCTTCAGCTCTTGCTTTTTCAAATGCTTGTCTTTTCTCCTGTTCGAATCGTTTCTTTTCAGCTTCCGCTTGTTTAAAACTTTCATCTGGTCTTCTATAATATGTTTGATAAAATCCATAATAACCGTGACCGCTAGCCGATTTAGATACATTAATGTTAATTGTACTATTGCCAACACCTCTTGATATGTCGTATTGACGTTTTGATTCGGGGGAAGAAAGTATTTCATAAGCTTCACTTACTTTTAAGAATAACTCATGATGTGACTTATCGTCAGTTTTATCAGGATGATATTTTAAGGAAAGCTGACGGAACGCTCGCTTAATTTGAGACGCCAGAGCTTCAGGCGTCAACCCTAGCAATTGATAATAATCCTTTGAACCCATAACTATACATAGTTGATCCCATTTCACTTGTTATATTATCGCAATATCTCGATTTGGAAACACCACAACTTCAATATTAAACGAGCCTCACCAAAATCTTGCCAGAGCCTCACCAAAGTTTTACCAGAGCTTCACTAGAATCTCATCAGACGTTTACCAGAGGTTTACAAGAGCTTTATCTGCTGTGTAGCAGATGTGTAACAGAGATTTACAATACCGACTCAATAGATCATTAAAAGTGAAGAAGATGCTTCTTAAATTGAAGTAGTTTTAGGGTTTTCAAGAGAACTTTGTGAAACATCAACTACAAAGTAAAAGGACACTAGTCAAAATTATCAAAAAATGTATTACAATAATTAAATAAGTATTCAACTGAGAAATAAGTCTAGTTTTAATATTAAAACCTTCAAATCATTAAAATTTCATATGATACTTTAGGGTATGAATCAATCTATGAATGCAAGAACTCTAAAACTGAAAAACTAATTCAACAATAGAGAAAGCATGGAAAATTAATAAAAAGCTTAAGCTAAAAATATATTTCAATCAATAAATGAATCATGAAATCCAATCGAAGAATGTCATCATTCATGACTGCAAAAAAAAAAAAAATGAAAAAAGAACACCATTTTCATTCTTCATTAACGATTGAGGTATCATTTTTCTAGCTACTCTTTTTGCCAACAAGTTTATAATTATCCAGTTCTTCAAATTTTGTACCAATAACTTTTCTATTAGAATCAAAGACTTCAACTTTCTTTAAATAATCTAATTCAACTAATTTTGGCCAATTTACAAATTGATAGCCTGATTTGTTGATGTATAATAATGCATTAACATTGAAAAGTAAAACTCCACCAATCACAATTAAATTCTTTAAATTAGTTAATGAACCTCGGGGAAAATTTATTATTGCTAATAAAATCAATAATGATGTCCCCATTAAATAAGGTAATAATTGATCATAAGGAGTTCTTTGATCTATAAATGGAGACTTAACATTATCTTGATATGGTTTATATAATCCTAAGAATAAATCATAACCATCTTGACGATTACCATCGCGTAAATTATTTTTATAATATCTTGAAATTGAATTTTGTAAATCATTAAGAGCTCCTTTTTTAGTTCGTTTACCTAATCTAGTAAAATCAGTTTTTAAAGCACCAGTACCAGAGTAAGCACAAGAAACGGCATCAGCATTATCAGCCCAAAAACTTTGATAAAAAAAATTAAATTTTTTATCAATTATTTCCCATGGAGTGACATTTTCTTTAGATAAATAACCAGCATCAGTAAATTGATTTTGTAATACCCATCTAGCTATAGTAGATTGAACTACATTAGTTCTATCTAAACAATCCATACAATTAGTCCGAACAATTTTATTTTGAGTTGAAATAATTTTTTTGGATGATAAATCATAATGGAAATAATTTGAAGAAGTATAACCTAAATCAACTAAATGATCTAATAATAATTTAATTCTATCCCATCTCATTTTAGAACATTCATGATGAAAATCAAAATAAAGATAATTAACTTTTGATTTGATTGATTTTGGTAAAGAATCGATAGTAGATTCAAATGCTTTTTTAATGGGGGCTTCATAACCGGAATGATTAACTAAATTTACACAATAATTATCCCCATATAAATCGATTTGTTGTTGAAAATGTCTAATAGTAGCATCTAAATTAGGTTGAGAAGAAACCACTAAATTTGGTTTATATTTTAAATTATTAATTTCTGCCCAATAAATTGGAACTGAACCTCTTGATTGTAAAAATGAATAAATTTGATTAGAATTTGTGGTTAAAATTTGTTCAGTTTCATTAAAATTAGCTACATTACCCAAACTATCAATACCTCTTCTAAAATATCTTGTACCCGCACGATAAATTGATCTTCTAGTTAAAAGAGCAAATTCTAACGATTGATTACCATTAAAATTAGTTTGATGAGATTTAAAATAACCATAAATTATAGGAGTAATAAATTCATGAACATTAGCTTGTAAAAAAGATTGACAAAGATAATAATTCCACCAAAAACGAACATCATAATTTAAATTTTTATTAACAAATTGAGTTTGTAAATTATTAGTTAAATCATATTGATTATCAATGGAAAAATACATGGTACTAGCTCGCAAATGCTGATTCAACAACTCTAAATATTGTTTCTCCTCTTGATTAATCACATAACCATGATTATCAGATGTAGTACTACTATTATTATTATTATTATTATTATTTTTTATGGGTAATATTTGAAAAGATTCAATTTTGGCAATGGGATGATTCAATATTGATCCAGTAATTTTATGTTTATCGGCAATAATCAAATATTTATATAATTTTAATTGAATAATTCCAATAATACATGATAT
Source organism: Suzukiozyma pseudoglaebosa (assembly GCA_030705115.1). Classification (NCBI taxonomy): domain Eukaryota; kingdom Fungi; phylum Ascomycota; class Pichiomycetes; order Serinales; family Debaryomycetaceae; genus Suzukiozyma; species Suzukiozyma pseudoglaebosa. Next base: position 40,052 of record JANIWI010000054.1, on the reverse strand, counting down.
TGGTGTTAATTTAATTTGAGTATCAATATGATCAACACTAACAATATTATCGGGATTGATCAATAAATACTTAAGACTACGCGAATCATACACCACATAGCCTCCATTATACCCAATACCATACGAATACCCCATGATTTTTCCCCCTGATTATACCAAATAACAACCACCTGGTTGATTCTGCAACTTTTTGGCCCTTTATATTTGTTGGGCTGTATGCAGGAAGAGTGGAATTTTTTCATATGTCTTACCCAAATAGGAAATGTAACCAAAAAATCATATAAAAGAAAGAGAAAGATATAAAAGAAAGACAAAGTTATAAAAGAAAGAGAAAGATATAAAAGAAAGAGAAAGATATAAAAGAAAGACAAAGATATAATGGATGAACATTATGAATATATAGAGAGACTTTTGATTTAGACAATATAGTTATTAATATAATTGTTTTTGTAATTTTTTTGTATTTTGATGTTTAAAAGAAATATGAATATAATTATACTATTATTAATATAATATATAATATATATTATACTATTATTAATAGTTATATTATATTAATAATAGTATAATTATATTCATTTTTATGTTTATTTTATGTTTATTTTATGATTATATGCTCACATTCATTAGGTACAATTTTGTTTCATATGAATTTATTGAGCTAGCATATGCTATCAAAACATAGTATCGAAAAATATCCTATATATTTATAACATATACTAAAAAAAAGTCGTATATACTTATAACATATATTGTCTATGCTATAATTTACTATTCATGGTTTCTATTTATTGTATCTAATTATAGTTATTTATTGTTTCTATTCATTGTTTCTAATTATTGTTTCTACTTTCTACTTTCTACTTATTGTTTCTATCCATTATTCTATTTTATTGTGTCTATCTTTTTGTCACATTTTGTCTAACTTTTCGTCTATTTTTGTCTAACTTTTCGTCTCGTTTTGTCTAACTTTTCGTCACTTTTTGTCACTTTTTGTCACTTTTTGTCACTTTTTGTCACTTTTTGTCTATTTTTGTCACTTTTTGTCTTTTCTCTCAAGGTGATTTCAATTAAACTTGAAATCAACCTAATGATAAATACAAATTGTCTACATTATACTTTCCAATTCAAATTGGGTTACAATTATTTCCCTCCACTAAAACAAATTATTCATGATTACGTAATACATTACGTAATCACGATTTACCAACTAAAGTTCAAATCACTATTGACTAATTATCAGTTATTGTTTATAACTTGAATAAATATGTAAACAATGTTTAACAAAAGCATTCAAATCGAAAATAATATAGAAAATAACAAATAACAAATAACAAATAACAAATAAAAAATAACAAATAACAAATAACAAATAACAAATAACAAATAAAAAATAACAAATAACAAATAACAAATAACAAATAACATAGATCTAACATAAATCAAATAATATAGATAATTACATAAACCAAATTAAAGACACCAAGTTACATAAATCAAATTAAAGTGCACATAATAATGTAATAATGTACATGGACCAATAGTTTAATGTTTCTTGTTTGATTTCTTTGATTTCTTTGGTTTGCATTTTTTGTTGTCTCTATTACTTCACTACTTGGAGTATTCTTTTTCTTTTTATGTATTCTTTTTTTTTTTTTTTTTTTGGTTTTCAAGACTATCAGCATTATCTAACTACTACAAACATCATTCAAATAATCCATTATTACTATTCTTCTCTTACTTTATCATCATTAATCATTTCCTAATTATCTTTTTGATTACGTAAGCAGAGGAATTTTTGTTGACTTTGTAAAACTGACAAAAATGACAACTAGTTACAATTTGATTTGTAACTATGTCAGAGTCAGGGTTAGAGAGGTCTTTGGATGAGATTATTGGTGATAGAAAGAACAGTGCTAGAAAGGGAAGATATGCTGGTAAAAGATCAGGGTTGAATTCGAAATATTCTTCTAAATATCAACCTGGTTCTAGAAAACCCCCTCCAACAACCGTTTCCTTTAGAAGAGATGGTGGTGATAGTGGTAGTCATATACCTGAAGGGTCAGGATCTCGCCTACCAAGAGATGTGTTGGATTTATCTCGAGGAAGACCAGTGTTAAGAGTGAAAAATATTCATCCTGATTTAAATGGTGAAGACTTATCAAAATTATTTGGTCAAGTATCTCCAGTTGATTTTGTTAAATTTGACAATAGAAATGACACCATTGCCTATGTATGTTTCCATAATGATAATCAAAGGTCAAATGGAGAATCTGTAAATAAATTTGATGGTAAAAAAGCCATGGGAAATCGTTTAATTGTTGAAGTTGCTACATCATTAGCTGATAGAATTCAAATTCAACCTAATACTACTAATAAATTAAAAGTTCCAATTCATAAATCTAATCCTCATAAATCTAATCCTCACAAATCTAAATTTTCACAAAAACCAAAACAAAATAAAGTCAAAAAAACTCCAAAAGATATAAATACTCTAGATGAAGAATTAAACGCTTATATGAATCAAACTAATGAGTCTTCAGAAACTAATAATGATGCTATGAATCTAGATTAAAATTCCAAAAAATTTAGTTTTAAAATTAAAAAAAAATAATGTATAGTAATCCGAAATTATTTCGCTTTTATTAAATTATGTAAATATTACAATGTTATCTTGCAATTATTAAGGATTGAATGCTTGTGACTATTTAATGCTATTATATCTATTGAATGCTGGTGTGTTGATTGAATCAATTGTATATATTTGATTGCAATTCGACCAAAATTGATTGTTTTTGGTGTCATCCCATACCTTGAGTCAATTCAACTAATTGTATGTATAAACCTTTAGTTTTCCTTCTCCAAGATTTGCCCCATATTAAAGTCGGTATAACAAATGCTATTGTAACAAAATTAATCACTGCCAATGTAATATAAGTATTTGTGGTCCCCTGTTTATCTAACCATTCAGAACAAACAAACGTAAAGATACATGCTAATGTATTGTTGATTATAGATACACCAACCATTCCTTGAATTACAATTTCTGGATAGCAATCCATTAAATAAGACATGGCAATATCTCCAATTGATCCCCAACCAAAACCAATAAATCCTAAACCAACATAAATTACTTGCCATGGCCAAGTTTTATCAGCTCCAACCCCAAACATAATCAAACCGGCTGGTGATATAATCAAAGTAACAAATAATAACCATAATCTATATTCAGGTTCCATATTCCCATTGTTTCTTCTTGACATCCAAATTACATGTTTATCAGAAAAATAACCAGCAAAAATACAACCGACAACTGCTCCAATGGTTGTGGCAACATTCATTACTGCAACTCCAGTTTGAGATTTATTCCAAGGGGCATCTGAAAAAAATGTATCTTGAGTTGTCAAGAAAAACGTCATATAAGCGTCTTGTAAACCCCATAATAATCCAGATAACCAAACTGCTGGTAATGTGAATACTTTAAAATAAATGAAAAATCGTTCAACATATTGTTTAAAACCATAACCTATAAGATATGGTGAGGGAGTAATAATGGCAATACTTTTCCAATAGGATTTTGCTGGATCAATGATATTTGGTGATGTCTCCACTATATGTTTAGTTTGAATTACCTGTTCTAAATCATGACTTTTAATGGATAATTGATTTTGATCTTGGTTTTTCTCCGATTTTATATTATAACTATTATCAAAATTTGAGAAATCTTCATAATTAGACTTGATTGTATCGTTGTTATTGATTTTTGTTTCATTTTGATAAGAATTATCGACATCTGAATCAATTTTCAAAGATTGTTGATATTTTACATCTTTATCCGTAATTGAGTTGGATTCGTAAATCTTTCCGTAAATTTCACGAGGAAATACCGTTTCTTCACAAGTGAACATGATTAAAATTAAAGTAATTCCAAAGAAAATAGCTCCCCACCAACCAACCCATCTAAAAGTTTGTGCTTCAGCAATTAAATGAGCGATTAAAGGTCCTAAGAATGAGCCTACTGAAGTAGCCAAAATATAAATAGTTAAAACAGAACCGAGCTGATGTTGAAAGAAAATATCTGCTAAAGATTGTTGAACTTGAGCTTCAGCACAAGATTCAGCGATACCGACAAAAGCTTGAGACCAAATAGTATCAGAAGTTTTTTTAGAAAATCCAAACCAAATACTACCAACTAATCCAGCAACCATACATATTAAATAAGTGATTCTTCTACCATATAAAGAACTAGCAGGAGCGAAAAAAATACAAGACCAACCAACAAATAAAAATAAGATACCGGCACCAGTATTCATAGAATTATAAGATATACCATAAATTTGATTTAAACTATCTTGAGTGGCACCGGCATCATTTGAAGTTGAAGCTGTTAAAGCAGTTACAAATGAAAGAAGACCAAAATGCCAACTTTTTCTCCAAAAACTCCAATTTAATGGGTCATTAGGTGAATCAGTTGGTTGAGGCATCAAAATAATTCCATCATCAGTTTGTTTCAAAGATTGAATAGAATCTTTTGAAGAAGAATGTAAGATATTAATACTACCGGGAATGAAGTTTTCATCATAGTACTTCTCTTGATCAATAGTATTTATCATATGAATATAATGATAAAAGCAAATAAAAATGATAAATTCCAGTTATCTATCAATCTTTGATATTTTCTTTTGAAAGATTTTTTTGCAGCAAGTGAGGCTGAAAAATAAAAAAAAAAAAAAGAAATCTTAACAAAAATTAAACCCGCCAAAACAAAACAAAAGAAAACAAAGAAGAACAAAACAAAACAAACAACAAAACAAAAAACAGGATTAAATTCACATCAACCAACAATCAACAACAAAGATTAATAACAACAAAGATTAATTAACAACAAATTACTTTTACTTCCTATAATAGTTATTTTAATTCAATTGCGATTAACTTCTTAAACAAGAAAAATTGCAAATTCTTTGATTACGTAATGTATGACCAATAAATTCTAATAGTATTGAAAATAGATTATATAATAGATTATATAATGTATTACAATATACATTACATAATCATATATTACAATATATATATTATATATAACTTTATATATACATTATATATTATTATATGTTATATCATATATATACATTATATTACATTATATACATTATATATCATTATATATTATATAGTACTATCTAGTGCTTTAGTAAGTGTATACATAATACTATTAATTATGCCTATGAGATTTAATTTAGCCACGACTTTAATTTTGACTATGGGTACAATAAGGGGCTTTAAGGGGAATAAAGACTAATGGTAATGAAAAACCATCAATCATATATTCATTATACTATATCAATAAGAAAACTAATATACTTTATTTATGTAATTTACAAATTGTGAGAAATGTTGATGTTGTAAACCATAAAAAAATGTATATTATAAACATTGATGTATATAATACACGTTTATATATATGATGTATATTATACATTGATATGTTTATGATTTATATTATACATTAATTGGATATACATTAATTGGATATACATTAATTGTTTATGATTTATATTATAAATTAATTGGATATGTTTATGATATACATTAATTGGATATGTTTATGTTCTATATTGTATATTATGTATTGTCTGTGTTTTATATTGTATTATGTATTGTCTGTGTTTTAATTAATTCGGGTGAAAGCAACTCACATGAGAACGCTTCACCTGATCGAGAATACATAAATTATGACATTTACCTACAAGTACAAATACCAAAACCACGATTAATCATTCATTCATTCATATATTCTTTCTTTCATTCATTCTTTCATTCATTCATTCATTCTTTCATTCTTTCTTCTTTATTTGTATTGCCACTGAAAAATTGTAATGTAATTATTAACAAGATGAGATTAGAAAATAATTAACCATAAAAAAAAGAAAACAAATTAAAATTATAAATAAATAAAATTTAATTAATCAATTAATTAATTAATTAATTGATTATATATTACATATTATATATTACATATTACATATGGTGTATATTATTATAATGTTAACTATATATATATATATATATATATATATATATATATATGTGTATATATATTTTTTTTTTATTATTATTTTTTCATCGGTTTTTATTAATTTCTTATTGGACGGTAGCGCCTCGTTTTTCTTTTAATTTGTCCGATTCCGTCCGGGAAAAGCAATTTTTCATTATTATATTAACCAACAACAATCCTATTAACTAAAGAATTTTTTTTTTGTTGAAAAATCTTTTCAATTACTTATTTATAATATATATTCATATATTATTACATATATATTCATATATTAATTTTTTTTTATAATGGCTACTCAACAAAAATTACCTGAATTTTCTATCGGAGATTATGCTTCATTTGCTTTAGCTGGTGCTATTGGTTGTGGTCTTACTCATGGTGCTATGACACCAATTGATGTTGTTAAAACTAGAATTCAATTAGAACCTACCGTATACAATAAAGGTATGATTGGTTCTTTTAAACAAGTTATTCAAAATGAAGGTGCTGGTGCTTTATTAACTGGTTTTGGTCCAACTGTTTTAGGTTATTCTTTACAAGGGGCATTTAAATTTGGTGGTTATGAATTTTTTAAAAAAACTATTATTGAACAATTAGGTTTTGATAAAGCTAAACAATATAAAGATGGAGTTTATATGGCTTCTGCTGCTGCTGCTGAATTTATTGCTGATATTGCTCTTTGTCCTTTAGAAGCTACTAGAATTAGATTAGTATCTCAACCAACTTTTGCTAATGGTTTAGCCGGAGCTTTTGGTAGAATTTTAAAAGAAGAAGGATTAGGTTCTTTTTATAATGGTTTTACTCCAATTTTATTTAAACAAATTCCTTATAATATTGCTAAATTCTTAGTATTTGAAAGAGCTTCAGCTAAAATTTATGATTCAGTTGCAACTCCAAAAGATCAATTATCTTCAAGTGCTAATACTGCCATCTTATTAGCTTCTGGGGTTATTGCTGGTTGTGCTGCTGCTTTTGTTTCTCAACCAGCTGATACTTTATTATCTAAAGTTAACAAAACTAAAAAAGCTCCTGGTCAATCTACTGTTGGTTTATTAATTCAATTAGCTAAACAATTAGGTATTAAAGGTTCTTTCGCCGGTTTACCAACAAGATTGGTTATGGTTGGTACTTTAACTTCTTTACAATTCACCTTATACGGTAGTATCAAAGGTGCTTTAGGTACTCCTCCTGCAGTTGCTCTTTAATTGCATTAGTCAATTAGTTAGTTAGTTATTGTTCTGTGTATATATATATATTAAAAATATATTCTTATAGAATCAAAAAAAAAACTAAACAAAACTAAAAAAAAAAAAATTAACCATATATCTGCTAATTGTATCCTCAATTACATAACTTATGTTGATTTACAAACATTTCAATCCAATGAATGAATCTAGTGACTATAATCTACAAAATGTTTATGGAAAATGGCTGTCTAGTAACTATAATCAACAAATTGCTTATTTATGGAAAATGGCTGCATGTTAGTAATCTACTAACTATAATCTACATATGTTTGCTTATTGAAAATATTAATATTGCCGCTTGTTAGTTGTCTTGGCAAGTTGATTACTCAATTCAATTCAATTCAACAACGAATTCCCTTTTTCTTTAGCTGTATCTATTCATTGTGATATCTCATCTGATGCTACCTCATCTTAGGCCATCACATCACAACCTAATCTTCCCTTTGTGGTTGAATCAGGCAACTGGTGATCTCGGATGTTCATCGTGCATATCTCGTAAATCAATTTGAAAATGGTGAGAAATCAAATCAATTGCTTACTTAACCAAACTCATATCGTCATCTAGCGCCAGCAAAATTTATGAGACCATGCCAAGTAGTAACCATTATTCACGTTCATGTTATAACGCCGACTACTAACTCCAAAATGATTTTACACTATATCACATCTTGGAGCATTTATTTATTTTTTTTTTTTGTATGGCTGTAAAATTTACCATTATTTGTACTGAGATAGAGCAACAATCAGACCACATTTACATGAATTCAATTCAAACTAAAGAAAATAGATGATTTTTGAAAAGCTCATTTATACTGCAAAAATTATCCATCCATTTAGTGTAGAGCATACGCTTTTATTGATTGAAACCTTGATTTATTCTGACTTGACATTATACGGAATCAATATTGTCGAAATTGTATTTGTACCTATCTCCATAAACTATACTCTTGTTGTTGTGTACTTTCACTTTCCAAAGAATTGGTAGCAGCTGCGACTGCAGCACTGGCAAGGGTTGGTGAGGTTTCAGATGAACCTTTATTTACATCCAAATTAGAATCATTAGTGTCAGCAAAACTTCGCTCATTTATCAATTTTCCAATATAAGCTTGAAAATTAACATTATGACCACGAATATCTCCTGATTCTGCTTTCATCATATCAAATACTGCTTTAAAATCAGGTACACCCCATTCAAATTTATTCTCATGCAATCGATGTTTAAACTCTTGATTATAAACGTCAACAATATATTTCCAATCGACTAATTCAGGGGAACTAAATTGTTGTAATTTATGTAATAACCACATTTTAGTTTCAAGAGTCATGTATGCTGCCCGTAAAGCCGATTCTCGTTTGATTAATTTATTCCATTTATAACGACATTGAATTCTCGATCTAATACCATTCATTTTATCACTAATAATAGTCCAATTAATTGTCGGATCTTTTTCTTTGGATAAAGAAATAAACTCAGTCACAATATCCGTCAACTGCTTTTCTTCAGCTTCTGACCATTTATTTGAAGCTCGGTTCTCACCACATTTAACATAATTTCTCCATCTATCACGACAATCTTCTGGCATTCTTCCCATTGCTTCACCAACTTCTTTCCATCTACCTTCTTGAGAAAGTGAAAGTTTTCTTAAAAGTTCATCATCCTCCTTCGACCATTTAGCTCGAACTTCAAATACATGATACTGTCTTCTCACATGTTTATAAACTGAAGCTCGAGACCTGTAGGGTAACACTCGAGTCAAAGGTTCCCAAAAATTATCTTTTTTACGATCAGAAGACCAAATTCGGTTGCATATATCTGTTCTTGTCAAATTATATAAATGACAATAACCACTAATAAAATGGTCTACCGCTTTAGTTTCAATTTCTGAAAAAACTCGAGGTCCTTTATTAGCAAAACTAGGTTGGGAATTAAACCAATTACAAGGTTCCATGGCTGATTCTTCGACTAAGGATTCAATATTAGTTATATGTTTAAATTTGGAAGAGTTTTCTGATAAACTTTGTTGACTGGATTGAAGATTTTGAGGTTTTTTATTAGATGATGGTGATAATGAAGTTGCAGCTTGAGCCAATTGAGTAATTGCTGAAATTTCATGATCATTACCATTGCTATGAATTTTCGATGCATGATCATCAATTTTATTATACTGGCTATGCTGAGTATGATGATTGCGTTGACTATGAAGATTTTGGTTATGTCTATGCTGATTGTTGTTTTGGTTTTGAATTGGAATCTGATTGTGATTATGATTGTGACTGTGATTGTGATTTTGATTTTGATTTTGATTTTGATTCTGATTCTGATTCTGATTCTGATTCGAATTCTGATTCTGATTTTGAATTTGAATTTGATTCTGATTGTGATTGTGATTGTGATTTTGATTTTGATTTTGATTTTGATTTTGATTTTGATTTTGTATCATATCATTTTGAATTTGATTTGTGATTTCTCGAGCATTCATTATCGCATCTTGAATTAATTGATCATGATCCGACTCTAGCCCTGTCAATTCTGGATCGACATTTATCAATTTTCGCTTCTTATTTGATCGTTTCGATGACTTTACTTGAGATGATAAATCGGGAAAAGTATCGAAATCATCAAGAATCCATTGATTTATATCATTCATATTAACTTCATGATTACTTCTCTTGTTTGCTTGATTCTTATCCAATGTACCTCCAACATATCTCATAACTGCCGCTTCTACAGCATCATTAAGTTGATTCTTAGCATCAAAATCATCATGCTGATTGTGATCTTCTATGACATCGTTAGCTTCATCTTCTTCTTCTTCTTCACCTACTTCTCCATGTTCTCCGACTTCTCCGTCTTCTTTCAACTTGGTCCCAAGCTGAAGTAATGCTTGAGCTCCTCCTATTTCTGGTTGATGTTGCATTGAAAGTAGGGTAACCTCGTTGACGGGTAACTTTTTAATTACTATTAAAAATTTCATTGACAAATTTTTTTTTTTGGCCCAATAAAAATGTCGCGAAGCATCCACAACAATGTCGTCCTTTAAAAAGTAATAATAATAGTAATAGTAATAGAAGACGTAGTAATAGTAGTTGTAGTAGTAATTATTTATATAAATCAAAGTTATTATTAATTCATGTAATCTTGTTAATGCTATCAATAATGAACGGTGTTGAAAAGTTGTGAAAATGCAAATGTTTTGTTGTCTATGTCACTGTAGATGTTTGCGACATTGAAGAAGATGCTATATGTTATAATAGTTCAATATTGTTAAGCAGCTAAATAATCATTCAAGTATCTAAAATGACTTCCAATGAGTTATGCATACTTATACAATGTTGTGAAGCATCTTAAATATACGGTATTGAATCTGTTTATTGAATCAATTTATAATACTAGTTAAAAATGAAATGTGGTAATAAATAAATTGAACCCCATAATAATTCCATTACTTGTTTTACACTATAAATTGATGATTAATAAAATGATAATTAATAAATTGATGATTAATAAATTGTTTATCAATTTATTGATTATCAATGTATTGATTATTCATTTATGTGATTTATTGTTTGTGTTTCAAAACAATGGTTTAATAGCTCTATAGTAATTTTGACAGGCTTGGCTGCGAAAAAATTCATATACCTGATTTCTTAATAACAAAACTTTGAATCATCAAAGCAACGTTTTCAAACCTGGTTTCTTATTCATCTAGTTGCAATAGCTGCCTCCAAAAAATAATCTTAATATCCAACTACATATTAATTAATTGCTTATGAATCAAATTCTTTACAATTATAAAATAAGTAAACATTTTTTTTTTTTATTTATAGTCATTTTCCATTAATGATATTATTTTTAAAATTTTGCAAACAAATTTCTCTGTCATTTTTTTTTGCTAAATTTTCGGAAGCATTATTGTTATACTGTTGCATTGTTACTGATTTGTTTTAATTTATTGCTGATTTTTATGATATTTATGATTCCTATTGATTTCTAGTTAATGAAATTTTAAATCCTGCATATTGATTATTTTCATTATTCTGCATATAAGCTGTTTGTTTACCTTTTTTTTTTTGATAACAGTAGTAGTAATAAAGCTACTAGTTTTGCTATCGTAGGTTTGTTACGGGGGGGATCGAATGGGAGAGTGTATGGCCGGAAATCGAGATGAGTTGAATTTACTATCTCGGGATGAATTGATAGATCGAATTATTGATTTAGAGTCAATACTTGAAGAGTTTCAAGATTCATCTAAGGAATTAGAGCAAGCTTTAGAGTTGGAAATACAAGCTTTAGAGACTGATAATCGTCGATTGCAACAAGTTTATGACAAATACAAGGTAGAATTAGATGGGTGTAAGACAAAGATCCGTGATTTAACTCAAGAATTGAATGATTTACATGATATTCATGCTCAAGAAATATGACAGTATAATCAACAATTACATGAATTGAAACAACAAATTGTATCAGTTGAGATATCGAATGATAATATTGAATCCAATGATCGAATATTGTCTCACAAATTGGAATTATCCAATCAATTCAATAATGAATTATTGGAAAAATTAGCATTACTTGAATCAGATTTAGAACGAGAAAAGAAATTGAATTTATCTAATCAATTATATATTACTAATTATCAAAATCAAGTTCAAGAATTAACTGAAAAATTAAATTCTCAACAAAAATTTCCCCAAGATATTCCTCTGGATGAAGATACTTTAATGGCGAATACAACCATTTTAGAGTTAACTGATGCTTTGGCAGATTGCAATTTACCCCATATCCCCGAAATCAATAATAATAATGACCATACTCCTAAACCAATAGTTTCAAGCTATAGCAAAATTCAGTTAAAATTACCAAGCCAGTACGATCTTAAATCACCTCAATCACCTACTGCATCATCTCAAAAAAAATCACATTATCCAATCAAGTGTAGAATCCCTCATTCCCAGTCCACAAGAAGATTATCTATGATAACTCGAGATGATTCTGAAAAGTTTAATCAAAAGAGAAAAAGTACAATATAATGAACCTGATAAAATCAATTGGACATTGGAAAGACAATCGTTCAACTAAATACAATATAATGAACCTGATAAATAATCGGACAGTGAAAGCACAATCTTCGAATTAATTCACAAACTTACAAATTTACAACAATCCATTAATACGCACTAAACTTAATAAAACGTAAACTTGTTAGAAATGTTCATTTTCAATGATAAGTTGATTTATCTATGATCTAACGACATTCATTTCATTATTGAATTGACAATAAAGCGTCTACCATAATGCGCAAACTAACACTTTAATTGGTACCTTCTAGAGCTTGATTTTTGATATCAAGTATTGAATACTATTAGCACTCTCAGTAATATCAACTTAGTAATCATTATCATCTGATTTTGAAAAAGAAGATGAATAAGTTTCTAAAAAGAAAACACAAGAAGCTTTTAAAGAGACTGGAGTTAACGAGGCAAAAGTTGATTCTGAATAAGCTACTCTTCTTTTTGGTAGATTATCTTGGAAATTTGATGATGAATAGCTAAAGAAGGAATTTGAAGTAATTGATGATGTTTTCTGTTTCATTACTGATATACAATTTGGTATATCAACAAGGTATGCTTTTTTTAATCTTGAATCAAAAGATTCGGCTGAAAAAGCTTTAACTGAAATACAAGGAAAAGAAATTGACGGTAAAACAATCAAATTAAACATTTCAAATTCTAAACCTGAAGTTAAACCTGAAGTTACTATTACGAATAATGAAAGAGTCAAAAATATTGGTGATGTTCGATTTCGACCATTTGATAATCAATTCAATGATAACTTAGGAGTTAATGCTGATAGAGATAAATGTTTTTTATTTTTCAAACCCCATGGCTTCTTGAAAAATATAACAATTAACAGGACTTTTTCCCAGTTGAAGAGATGGTGTTTACTAAGTTTTCAGCATGTTCATAAGGTGTTGCATGGTTCCAACAATAATTGAATAGAGTCAACATGAATCTTACTAGGCTTCACTGTGTTTTTACTGGTTCGGCGATTGAAGATTGACGAACTGAGTGTGTAATTGATCCACTGAAAAACTAACTCGAAGACTGAGCAAGTAGATTGAAGAAACCTGACTCGATGACAGATCAATTAGATTTTCACTTGAAGCCAAGTCAGCAGACTTATCAATATTAAACCTTAGTTCAAGACTAATAACCAAAATAAGAAACCTTGTCTCTCATGAAACGCACAAACACTTGATTGTTTTCAAATAACATACTGCTATTACTACCATTTGAAAATTTTAGGGGTTTCTATTTACAGCAGTGTATAGATATTGACTACGTAATCAACTTTGCAGAATCTAGCTTTTGCCATCGGTCTACTTTTCATCAACAAAGTCTTTTGTCAACATTTTACCCTTGTCAACTCTTTACCAACTGTTCACCTATTTTTCAATAAGGTTTTTAGTTGACTAATCAAAAACAAAAAAAAAAATCTTGTAATCCTACTTGTTTCTACTTGTTTCTATTTTACACTATACATTGGTTTAACACTCTTACCATTCAGATTAATGCTGGTTTCATTATTTTTGTATTGAGGTTGTGGTTTTTCTTTTGATTTTGGTGTGTTTGTAAAATTGATAAAATCGCGTTGAACCAAAAATGCTGCTAATTTTACAATCAATTGATTTCTTATGGATAATTCACAATTTTCTTTGCTAATCAATCGGTTTGATAAGTCAGAAGTATTCAATTACTTAACTGAAGTAAATTCTATTCTTTCGAGTTCGAAGAATGGGGTTGATTATCAAATATTTTACCAACAATTACTTGATATATTTGAAAAATGTCGTAATGATGGCAATAAAGGTAAGGATGATCAAGGTATTGAATGTTTGAACTTAGTAAAGTTGTTATCTCGAGATTTGATATTGATTTTTGCCAAGTTGTCTACAAAAATCTATGATTTTGCTAATAAATTATTAAATGAATTAAATCAAGTTTCCATCATCATTTTAATTGATTTATTTGAAATATATCCCAATTCTTTGGTTTCTTTATTAAATTTTTCAGCTCTCCAAATCTATAAATTATTGAAGAAAAAACCGCTGCAATCAAGTAATTTAATTTATTTATTAAATTCAATCTTAAAATCAGCAACAAAATCTGATATTGATGAAAAATTCCAATCAAAATTATTGAAATTGGTAAGTAAATCAATCTTGAATAATATCTCCTTTGATGATGATTCAAATTCAACTATTCTCCTAAGAAAAAATTATTTATTGTGTCTTAAAAATTTATTGATTTTAAATGTTTCAACTTATTATGAAGGCTTATTATCTACTAGTACTACCAACTCTTCGTCTTCTAGCGTGAAACCAGAATCCATAATGAATCAGCAACATCAATTTCAAGTCACCCTTTTACAAAATTATGATAAAATCATTTTATTTGGTTTATCAAATCAATCACAAGAAATAAGAATCGCTACAATTGAATTATTGTCCCATTTACTTATAAATTTTATTCCTACGGGTAAATTCTCAGGTTTAGAGTATTTATCAGATCAATATTATTTACCCGAACCTAATAAATGGAGTATTAATCTTAATGTTAATTTAGATGTTGAAGATGCTAGTGTTGAAAATCGGAAATTGAAAAACACTTTTGATCATGATTCAGAATCAATTATTCGTCTTGATAATGAAAACTTATTATGTCAAACTTCAATTATCCAAACATTGATATTTTATATACAATTAGAAATTTTTCAAGATCATGATTTTTTATCAAATAATTTGACAACTATTCTAGATATAATTTTAGTGAAATTCTCGGAATTCAATACTGGTAATCATATTCAAAATCAAAAATGGAGTATTATTCAACAACATTGGACTACTTTGGTCGATTTCATTGTTAAAGAAAGTGGTTCCAATTGTCATGAAATTTTAATGGATTATATTTATGCTAAATTTAATACCACAAGTACTGTTGAATTAATGATTGTGCCCACTAAAACGAAAAAGAAAGAGTCAGTCTTCACTTTCAAGGGTAAACAAAATCAAAAAAATCGTAAAGTCACTAAAGAAATCAGGCCATATCATAACTCTTATCAAGCATACCTCCTCTTGCATATTGTTGAGTTGCTCTTACCTTTCAGTGTAACTTACAATCTACCTTCGCAAGACAAGCAAAATAATGGAAATGTGGAACTTGACTCAAAGCAACTCGAAAATAAAATTGAGGATTATGAAGAAGAGATCAATATTGAACAGAATGATAGTTTTCTTCGAGATATTTTATTCAAACTATTAATTAATGAAAATTCCTACATTAGAAATTACGGTTTAAAATCTTTATTGGACTACGCTGCTAATAATGAAGTAGAGATAAATCACTTGATATTAAAAGTTTTTAATAACGTTAAACAACAGTTGAAAGTCACTGAGGTTGATAGAGATACTCAAGCACAGAGTAAGACAGAAGAGAACTTTTCAAATTCACCTCAAGTTAGATTGTTTAGTTATTCCTTGGCTTTGGCTGCATTAATTAAGCAAACAGATTTTTCATTATTACTAAATGCTACAACTGTGAAAATCTTAAGTTTTTGTACCCAAAATTTGAAACACAGCAATACAAATAATTCTATGAATTTTCTGATCAGTGCGTCGTGCTGGATTATTTTGTCGTCTTTAATTACATTTTACAATGATTCAGAGTTTGTTAGATTGAGCTCTTCGCAATTCTTGGTATTCTGGAAGAGTCTTTTAACATCACAATTTATTAGTTCATCTATTGCTTCATCAGGAGAAGATGTTCATAACCAAGAAGTTTTGGATAATTTGAAATTGAGAAATTTCAGTTTAGTTTGTTTATTGAATTATTTAAACTCGGTTGATATGACTCCAGAATCGCTCAAGCAAGTACAATTTCTATTGACTAAATCTTATAATTATTTGTCTTACTTGGAAAGCAACTTCGAAGAAATTGGTCAGGTAACAAATTTCAGTCCCTATGGGTTTAATGAATGTAACTTCAATTTTAATATGATCAATAATATCCATTATTCAAATTATGGATACAATAACAAATTGCCTTTTGATATTCAAGCTGCTAGTACCATCTTTTATAGTAAGAAAGTCATCTTACAAAGTTTTGTCAAATTGGCGGCTTTGTCGAAAAGTGATATCAACTCGAACATTGTCATATTCTTGATTAGGGTTTTCAGCGAAACAAAAGTCTTTTCAAGAATTGGAGATGCTGATAAGTCAAAATCTTCAAGAAGTAAATCCATTGTAATGAAAGTCAATGAAGTCATCCCAAATAGTTTGATCTTAAGCGAAGATTATAATTATTCTTTTGGAATTACAAGTAAGTTTTTAGGCAATGACAGTCAGATTGATGAGCTTCTTATTAAGCTTCCTAATCAGCCACCCAGATCAATACAGAACAGCATTATGTTTCAAGACACTTTTACTAAAAACACTATATCTTTACTGAAAAACAATAAAGATGGAGGTAATCCAAAACTATTCACAAATTGGTTAGATTATTTTGAACAAGCAATTCACAAGTCAGTACATAATTCTATCAACTGTGATCCAAATATATATTTGGTTCAAGATTATTCGATTCATGAAAAATATGCACCGAACTTAATAACTTCATTGGTTGACTTATCTATCGAACTTTTCCAATTGGTGTTTCCAGCTTTGAGTGAGAAGATTCAATTTTCGTTACTTGAACAAATCAGAAATTCTTTAACCACGAAAGGAACAGATAAATTGAGGCATAAGGCTGTTGAGGTTAATGTTTCTATTGCACTTAATGGCTTGCTTAACTTGTACAAGAGAAAGAATCTATCTATGGAAAAGGAACAATTACAAGTTGTAAGTGATATCATTTCTAAAATTGAAAGCAGAAATGAGCACATTGTTGACATTAATTCAGACACAATTGGTGTTTATAATGACCAATTGAAAAGGCGAGCTGATGATTTGGAAATAAAAAAGTTCATCCAGAACATTATCAATGATCCGAATCCATATAATCGTGGATATGCAATATTGTCATTAACAAAGATTTATAAGGAAACTCAAACATCTTTCAATGAAGTCTTCAATGTAGCTTCACAATTGCTAAATGATCCTAATCCTATCGTGTATCATTATGCATTGAAATCTATGGATGTTTTATTTCAAAGTAATCTTGATAATTTGAGCTATATTCCAGATTTATTGCAAACTTTGCATGCCAACTTTTTGAATGATGAATTTGGCCACGACATTGCAAATCACTCTTTGGTCAACTTGAAGTGTAAATATAGCTCAGTTGATATTGTTTCCAGAATAGTGAAAACATTTATCACCTCTCTTGGTCCAAGTTTGAAGGAATGTTCCAGCTCAACCAGATCAAAACTTCGCACACTTTTGATTTCGTTCACACATGGTATTGGATTAGCTACTACAAAAGAATATCTACAAGTTTATGGAAATTTACTAATGTTGTTTCAGGAGTTGATTATTTTCGATTCTAAATTGATTAACGAAGAAGTGGATTTTTTCGCAAACTTGTTGAATTTGATAATATCTAAAAATTTGAAGATTGGATTGGTTTCTGTTTCACCAACCTCATTGAATAGGGATTCTATTTTTCCTTTCACATCCAGTTTTGACTTGTACAAAGCTGCTTATGATTGTTATGTTGAATTAATAAAAATTTTTGGGACCAATTTATTGACAAAGGAAACTCTGAGTATGTTGTGGGTATCTATGAATCTCAGACCATGCCCTGAATTAAAAGACTTTATTCAATTCTGGTTAGAATCTAGTTTAGAATTGAATTGGTTTATAACTTTAAACTCTCTTTTCAAATTCAGTGCAAAAAAGTTGATCGCCCCTTATATCGAAACCAATTATCAACAAAAATTGTTACCCTTGCTGCAAAGGCAAAAGAAGAAGCAAAAGAGCAATGTAGATTTCAAAGATGAAGAGATCGCAAGTATTGTTGCTGATGATGCTGATCATTATGAGAAGGTCGAATCTATAACTTGGGAGTTCAAGTTATTTATTTACGACTTACTTAACCATTTGTTAACTTTGGCAAATAAGAATCTGCAGTTGGTGGAAACATTGAAGCTGAAAATTCCAGATTTAGTAAAAATATCTTTTCTTGGATCAACATCACCAATTACTGAAATTAAAATTAGTGGTATCAACTTATTAAACAAAGTTTTGGGGTTATTTGGTCATGCTGTTGATCCTCAATATCCAGGAACATCTATCTTAGAGCAGCAACAAGCGCAAATTATAAGCGCATTAATCCCTTGTTTCAATTCAGATAGTAATGCTGCTGTAATCGTTAATGCAATTAATGTATCTTCTAAATTTATAAATTTACCAAGAGTTAAATTTTACTCGAAACAAAGATTATTGAATACATTAATATACTTGTTGGAAGAAATATCTTCAACTAAATTTTTAAAGTTTGTTTACCTAGAAAATATGTCAGAGTATAAGAGAAAATCTATTCAATTATCAATTTTAAATTGTTGGGCTTTATTGAAGGTTGATGCTTGGAGTAATGAAGAAGAGACTGAAGAGGAACTTTTATTGACATTAGATAAATATTCCAAGTTATTGTTGCCTCTATGGATTTTGGTTTTGAGGGAATTCTCTCTGATGAAATATAACGAAACATCAACTAAAGAAATTGAAATATACTCCGATTATTGGATCAACTTCATCAGAGTATTGAATATTGAATTACAAAGCAACCAAGAGAATGTTAACAAGTATTTATCAGGAGATTCACAAAACTTCTTTTTCGTCTTGTTCAGTCAATGTATTGAATCATTGATTAAAAATAAGAATGTTTCGGAGATTTTGATAACTCTCAACCGGTTACTCAATAGTTCAGATTTGGTTGAACTTTTGTTTGATGATGAAATTTTTGGTGAGATTGTTGATTTATTTGATAGGCTTATTTTGATTGATAACGAAACTGAAATTCAATGCGAATTAATCGATATAATAAGCACAATATTCCATACCCACTTGAGAAAACATCTGCTGTCGTTAGAGACTGGATTTGACAAATTATTTGAGCTTATAAGAATGGCAATGTTGCCATTATTTAATATATTACCTTTCCTCAAAACAGATTTTGACGAACATAATCCAACTCATCAATTCCATTTGAAAAAAGTGGATAGTGCCTCCAACCTTTTAGTATTGAAAAAAACTTTACAACTGTTGATTGGAATGGTTGAAGCTTTGCCTGATGCAGTAAGAGCAGATATGTATGCATGTCTCCTATTTGTGTTTTCAAAAATATATCAGTTTCAAAACGAACTTTTAATATCAGTCACTTTACCATTTTTGAAACAAATCATAACTGGATCAAATAAGTTAGATTTGGTTTTGGTTGAAACTTTCAGTGCTGTAATACGAGGCATGTACCGAATTTCTAGCGAAAAAAGTTATACTGTGGTGACAGCAGTAATCTTACATACAGATGGGAATATAAGTTTGGATGAACAAGAATCTATTGATTTAAGTCATGCTTTGATAGATTTATTAACTTCAGATACATCGGGACAAATTTCAATTCAATGCATTAAGTCATTAATTCAATCATCTTCCGATAACAAAAATTTACCATTGAAATTCTTAATCGGAGAAATACTTATGAAATTATCTTCGAAAGATAAATTTGTTGGTGATCCAAAAGTTGCATTTGAAATTTTGTTTCTTTTCAGTAAGACAATTTCAAATGAAACTAAATTGACTGCATTATATTCTATTCTAATTCCAGTGCTAATCAACTTCAATGAAAATGATCAAATCTCAAAATCTTATCTTCATGAAAGGCTTCTACTTCTCATTAATCAAAGTCCTCTGAGTTTCAAAGCTGTTGTCAATAGTAAACTCAGTCAATCCCAAAAACAATTAACTGAAAATCTTGTCAAGTTGAATCCACAAGATACATCTACTGATGAATTGGTTAATGATGAACCAGAGATTGAATTAAAGACATTTGGTAATTAATTCCTCTGTATATACAATTTAATTCTTGTCATATTTTGCGACACATCTTGTCATATTTAAAACGCGTCAAAATCTTGTAAGTTAAACTTAACGTGAAAGTATGTAAATAAAGAGCATCTTCTCTATGACACTGAGAGATGGAGGGAACATGGTTGTTGATATCGATAGTCTAGACTTTTCACAATCTAATTTATTCAAGCCGGCTCAAGAAAAGGAATCTTGGGACAATTTGGACTTTGGTGATTCAATTTTATTTGGACAGGTAGGATCCGATCTTGGAAAAGGAAAAGATAGCGGTAGTAGTGACAGTAATGAGAATCCTACTACGAGAGGAGTCAAGACCGTCAAATTGATAAATGGTAAGACGATTCAGTTGAAGCCTCGAGAGAAGAAATTGAGGTCAGATGATGATATGATCAGTGGAAGTTTCATGAATATGGACGAATTGTTCAATAAAGCTGAATTAAGAAACAACATCAAAAGAAACAATGAGAAGCTTAAGCAATTGAACTATTTTGAACCATCAAAAAGTAAATCCACACAAATGTGGACTGAAAAATATCGTCCTTCTCGATTTATAGACTTATGCTCAGCAGGAAATGATAAGCAATACCGATTGATATTTCAGTGGTTGAAACGATGGTCTGGTTCAGTTTTAAAGACAATTTTGTTCCTGATCAAACTACCGATTCGTTAGGAAGACCTCATAAAAAGATTTTATTAGTTCATGGTCCCACGGGACTAGGAAAAACAGCAGCTATCCATATTTCTTTGAAGCAGTTTGGCTATTCCGTTCAAGAATTGAATGCTGCCAATAGTATGGACACAATACCCCAAGCTGCAAATGAACCTTCTAATTCTTCATATGCTTTAAAATTGAAAATCATGAATGCGTTAACTTCCAATTCAATATCTTCAAACGGAAAACCTTCTTGTCTCATCATTGATGAAATAGACTCTGCTTTCAATGCTCGAGAGATTATCAAAGTATTGAATGATCTAATACATCAAGATCGAATTGGTTCAAATTCAAAACTCTCAAATCAAAATGATGATCAAATTCCAAAAAAGAAAAATACAAAGAAGAAAAAATTTATTTTGAATAGACCAATTATTTGTATTGCAAATGATTTGTATGCTAATAATACTGGTAAATACGGACCATCTCCTATGGATAAGCTAAGACCACTTTGTGAAGTCGTAGCATTTCGAAAGCCCATGTCTACAAAAAACAAATCTGGAAAATTGAGTTCTGGAAATGCTATAAGATCAGTCAAAGACCATTTAATGTGGATCTGTAAGCAAGAATCTTTGAGTATCGATTATAAGGAAATTGGTGAAATAGTTGAAATTTGTGAAGGAGATTTACGGGCTTGTATAAATCATTTACAGTTCAATGGGCGAGTTTCTCTGAAACAAACTACAAAAGATTCTAATGCATACAAAGATAAACAGTTGTCGTGGTATTCTATAATTGATTTGTTATTCAAACGAGATTCACAACTTACAAAAGATGAAAATTTTGATCAATTATTACAATTGCTCATGGATGGTAATGGAAAATCGGTTTTCAGTAGTAACAGCACTCTTGATAAAGTAATAAAAGGATGTTTCAATAAGTATCTTGATGTGGTATATTCTCAGGATGATTCACTAATAAAACCAGCATTACTTAGCGACTGGCTAGGGGTTTATGAAACTTTCAGTAGCAATTCAAATAACGTCACCCAATACTCAAGCTTGGTATCATTAAAATTTTGGTCGTTATTCAGTGAATTAAATCCTAATCGAAATTCTGATGTGCAACCGTTGATCGAGAATGCCAAAAGTATAGATTTTGAATCATATGAAACTGCTAAAATGAATAAAACAACTATTAAAACTATTGTTGGTAAATTACCAATCTCATTAAATCTTGCGTTAGGGAATAATTTGGAGGTATTTTCGTGTTATTTTCTTCCATATCTCAATAAGTATATTAATCCCGATTTGAGCTCTAAGACATTATCGGGTCTTCGAAACTCTGAGAGATTAACTATTGAAAAACTAGCATTGATAATTAAAGCATTTGGGTTAACTTTAGAAACTGAACGTGATATTCAATCAGGGTTGACTACATTAGAACTTTCACCAAATTGGGAGACCATCACTAATTTTGATAGTGAATTTGCACCTATTTCGTTACGAGGTTTGAATAAACATATTCAGCAATCTAGGCAAAGGTTATTTCCGCTTTTAACCGCCGAATTTGAAAAATTGAATGTTAGTAAAAGTATACCTAAACGAATTGCTGAAGCTAATACTTTGAATGAAGAAAAGAAGAAACGATTGAAATTGGGAAGTAGTATAGAATTTTTCAAACAAAAATATCAAGTTGTATCACTGCAGACTAAGGAGACAAAAGATCTACAATTATCAAAAGACTCTAGAATTTGGGTAAAATACAATGAAGGATTTTCTAATGCTGTCCGGAAAACAATTACCTGGAATGATATATGGGTGCCATAAAAATAAAATTTATAGCTGACTAATATCTATATAGATTCAATTGCATACATATGATTTATTCACATATATACTGTACACACTTGGCTTGACCAATGTCTGATCTAAGCTGGGATTGTGTCTAAATGCTTGAATTGATTGATAAAACATGGTTAAAAAAAAAACCTTTCAAAAAATGATTTCGCCCAGGATCGAACTGGGGACGTTCTGCGTGTTAAGCAGATGCCATAACCGACTAGACCACGAAACCGTTTTTCTTGTAATGTTCTGTAGCACATTTCACTAAATTACCATACACCAAGATATAAAACCATATGGGATAAATCATTGTTATTAAATATCTTTCTATTTATTTAATAGTGACAAATTGACTAGATATTATATAAATTTACAGTTTCTACACTAATGCTAAACCATATTTCCTTATGAATACCATCAATTTCCAGATTTTGTAAATGTAAACGATCCAATGTATAGACCAGACCAATACCACATTTCTGGAGAAAAGTAATGAACTGGTGTTTTTATGAATTTTCACCAATAAAATTGTAAAATTTTTGTTATAATATCAATTGGCAATTGAATCTAGTTCTAACTAGCAACCCGCAACAAGTTTCTCAAGGTTTCTGCATCATATTTACTGGTTCGTTCACAATTGGCCATCTCATCGCTAGCGCATTTTGTATGCGACGGCTAAACGAGGGACCAACTGTTTGGCTTGGTTAATAGTTTTATTGTAATAAAAAGTATTATAGAAGATGTCGCTCTTGAAGGATAGTAAGGTTGCTGTGATCACAGGAACCAGCTCTAATCTAGGTATCAACATTGCCTATCGAATGTTAGAACAACTTCCCTTGGATGAAGATATAACTCTTGTTGTTACTTCTCGTACGTTACCCAAGGTGAAGGAAGTCATCACCGATATTCAAGAGTATGCCAAAAGCAAGTTGAAGAGGACTGGGCAATTAGAATTTGATTACTTGTTAGTTGATTTCACGGATATGATCTCGGTTTTATCGTCATATTATGAATTGAATAAAAAATATAATCATATTGATTATTTGGTTATAAACGCTGCTCAAGGTGTATATTCCGGTATCGATTGGCTAGGTGCAGTCAAACAAATAGTTGCTGACCCTTTGGATGGGGTTACAAATCCTACTTACAAAGTACAAAAAGTTGGCGTCAAATCTGTTGACGATTTAGGGTTAGTATTTCAAGCTAACGTTTTCGGGCCCTACTACTTGATTCATAAGTTGATTCCTCTTTTAAAAAATGGTGGTAAAATTATCTGGATATCTTCTCTTATGTCAAAACCGAAATACCTTTCATTTAATGATTTGCAATTATTAAAATCTCCAGAATCTTATGAAGGTTCTAAGAGAATGGTCGATTTAATGCATTTCGGTACTTACAAAAACTTGAAAAATCAGTATAATATCTATCAATATCTAGTACAACCTGGTATATTTACCAGTTTTTCATTTTTCCAATTTTTAAATTATTTTACATATTATGGTATGCTAATGTTATTTTACTTTGCAAGATTAATTGGTTCAAACGTACACAATATTTCCGGCTACACTGCTGCAAATGCTCCAGTAAGTTGTATCATGACTGATCAAATACAAGACAAAAAAGTTGGCTCCGCTAGTACAAGATGGGGAAAGGAATATTTAACATTCGAAGAAATCGATCAAACAGGCGCTGAAGATGTTTCTGCATACTTAGAGAATTTATGCTATAAATGGGATGATATATTAAAGGATCAAATAACTAATTCAAGACAACCTTAGGTAGTAGTAATTATTATATACCCTAATAGATTTATGAAAATTGATACAAAAGTGCTGCTATTGATTTAGACATCGACAACCGCAACCACTTGGGCATTCTTCGTTGTCACTGTCTCCCCACCATTCTGCTGAACAGCTAGTGTGTAAAATATGTTCACAAGTTTGACAGACAATGAAATTCTTGACTACTCTAGTTTGACAAAGATTGCAATATTTGAAAGCAATTCTTTTATTGGTGTTCCATGAGTTTAATTTACATGATTCCATAGTGGATATAGTATTAACAAATGGATGTCTTGGATTCTGTCTCGCTCTATTTCTCAAAGCTATTCTGCAACTATGCATAGTGAACTCAGAAGATTCTCCACTATTATCACAATCAGCATAATTAAATTTCAAAATTTTGATTCTATTAATTGGTAATTCCCAAAGATATAGCATGCTAGCGTATTGTTCTCGGTACATTCTAAGTTTCGCTGGATCTTGAGAGTCTAATAGACGCAGAGTGTAGACATCTTCGTAGAGATCAAGCAGGTCCACATTATGCATTTCAATCGATATAAACGGTGCAGCTTTACATTTGCTTTTGCCTGGCTGTTTCGGTTTCCTCCTTATGTTTTTCTTAGTATCCGTTACATTCAGACGCAACATCGTTAACTTGGATTTCAAGTAATGTGTAGACTCAGTCATACCATTGTAAGGTGAATTGGATGGAAATGGTTGAATGTTCTTCTTAATGTTTCCAAATCTATCTGGAGATTTTATACTTCCCAATGAAGATGAAACCGACTCCGCAAATGATCCAGCACGGATATGTTGGTCTCTTGTTGGATTCAGTATGGATGAATTCCTTGAGTCGATATTGTTGGGACTTAACTTTGGAGCCGATAGTATGAAGTTTTTGTTGTACGCGTTATATAATCCTTGGGAGAAAGATACAGATTGCCTACTTTCATTGAACTTGGACATTGTATTGACTGATGGAAGTGGCGGAAGTGCTTTGTATGGGGTGTGAATAGGTACATCGAAATTGTCTGCATTTCTTCTTAAATTTTTTGAATTCTCATGAAGTATACATGCCAACATGGCTAGCATTTGGCAATCTCTTTTCTTTTCAAAATATTTAAAAATTTCATTTATAACCCACGAATGTCCAAAAGGATGATTACCCCAGAAAAACCTTCGAGTTCGTCTCATTATATTATCTGGCGCAATTAATTTGGAATGTGCCACATAATTATGTAGTTCCATGGCTTTTTCAAAGTTTGTTGGTTCATCAAGAACGTCTTGCAGTACAACGTCTTTTATTAAAATCAATTCTAAGATTTTCCATATTTCACTTATTTCATTCAATCCATACTTAAGAGCAACAGCACCATTGTGTCGAGCTAATATCTCTGGATCATCACCTAATATTCTATATTCACATGCAAGGTCGTATTTATCTGGGAGTAGGTCAGTAAAATCAAAGATCTTTACTATGTTTTTATGTTTCGTATTGCTTCGATTTTTTTTCTTTTTGGAAACTTCAGGTAAAGAGGATTTGTAATTCGAACCTGTACCTCCCTGGCTACTAAACCTATTAAGTGAATTCTTATTTGAATTCTCACCAACAAACCTGTTGCCGAGACCAACGGAAGTTTTGAATAGGCCGGGTATACGTGCTCTTTCTGGTGCATCATTTCTGAGCATTTCATCCCAATCCTGAGAAAAGCTCTCATTATCTGAGGAAGATGCCGAATCTGAATCGTCGGAATTATTTGATAATTTTGATTCTAAATCGTATTCAGCATCATCATCTGTATTATTATCACTATTTTGTTGACCATCAGGTTCAGCTGAATTAATAATATTGATTTTCTGAGATTCCTTGGTTGAGTCATGATTCTCAAGATTGTTGGATACAAAAAAGCAAACTAGCTGACCATTGGCTGACCATATCCCACCACATCCTTTAGGAATTGGAGTAGAATCAAAGAATGTCGCTTTTGGTTCAATTTCCTGATTTTCACTAGCTCGATTGGAAGTTAATCGATTCAGATTGTCTTGTGAATTACCATGAGATTCATCTTCAACCATGGTAGGAATTAAATCGCCTTCGTTGTCTTCTTCTCCAGAGGAATTGTGATCAACAGAAAAGTGAGATTTTTCTGGTTGTTGTAAAATAAACTCATCTGCCCATCCCTCACTTCCTATCTCTAATACTGTATCCAAAGGCTGACTGTTTCCTGTTTGTGAATCTATCATAAGAGAGTCATCTAATTCTATTTTCTCACCCATTAGAAATCTAAGACAAGGTTCTAAACAAAATCGTTGGTACTTATTTGTATAAAAGTGGGCAATTTCATTCAATTTAGTTAACATCTCCAACTTTATCGCTGGCGTTAGCTCGTATGTTTCTTCTATATCAAATCTGACTTGATTAGATTTCTGTAATTTAACTAGTTTTTTAGTTGGAAGGTTTGAAGAATCAATCTCAGTTAAATAAGGATAATTTGAAGGGAAATTAACTTGAATTCTGATAAAAAGCATTATTTGCTCAGGAGTTTGGGTTTCTTGAGTAGTAGTACTTGTGCTTTCATTTTCTTTCTCTATTTTTCCATTGCTACTATTATTCGCATTGGTAGAACTACTAATTCCCATGCTTGTGGTATTTGTACTTGCAGTTCCTGTTACATTGGAGTTTATAGCTTGACTGCTATGTATGTTAACTATTCCATTTGGATTTGAGGTATTAGGCTTTGTGCTGGAGACTGGTGGCAAAGCTACTGATTCCTTCTCAGAATCAACTTCAGTACCACCAATGCTCAGTTGCTCATCTAATTCAGAAACAGCTGAATGTACTACAGCGACACTAGTGTTCGCGCTCATGGTTGTAGTTGGATTGTTACTAGAAGCAGCATTGGGCACATAATCTACCAATCCCTTTAAACTTATGACAAGCTCCCCTGTGGAGACAGAAATTCTTTCAAAGCGAACTTTTGGAAACTTGTGACCAACAACGCTTACCTCCTCACCTAAATTAGATGGCTCGTCAACATTTTCAAAATGGCTATCTTTTCTTTGTTGTGTCAGACTTGTACGTCCTAAACGTACACCAGCAATCCAGTCTAGATGATTTAGTTGATTAATATTATGCAGATTAGATTTGCGTTTTTCAGCAATACGCAATAAAGCTAAAGATGATAGAACATCTCCATTTGTGTTTCTGGATAAATCTTCGATAGTTACAGGAGGTTCTAAGCAGTAAGTTTTGTAATTGTATTTCAATTTCTCCTGTGGATTAGCGCATTTTTCATATCCCCCTTCCTTAAATACATCAACAAATGTGGGATCATAATTAACCGTCTTATACAACTCTTCATCAAACTGCCATAACTTAAGGTCATAATCTTCTGATGACCAAGAAACTAATTGATAATCTTTCCAATTATTTTTCAGTTCGAATCCTTGGTAGTATTCATGTTTGGTTCTCCATAAAAAATCTTTCATCTGACCATCTTGACCTTTGAAAGTGTAAGAATCATCAACGCCAATAACTTGAGTACGATTTTCAACCGATGCTAATTCAAATGCGGTATCATAATTAACAATACGAATTGAATTATCTCCGCCACCCAAGGCCATTATTCCACAAGCTTTATCCTTTCCGAATGGAACAGCACGAGCTCTAGCGACGGGATAATCGGTATTTATTATGACTGAAGGGTTCAAAATACAGTCATCATTATCATTAAGATTATAGTAGTTAAAAGTATCAATTTTTGATTGAGCGACATCAGTTTTTAAATTCCAAAATTTGACTTTTTTATCATTAGAACAAGTTATAATACTTGTTGAACCATTACTAAAATCAAGGCCATTAATTTTACCATCATGAGCTCTATTGACTTTCAACACTGGGAGAGCCCCCTTTCTGGTATCCCATATATAGAACGAATGATCATGACTCGAAGCAATTTCATATTGATTGTCATGGTTCCATTTAACTTGAGTAGCCCCAGCTCTCCATTCAGCCCATTTAGCCACTGGTTTTCGAGGAGTTCTCATATCCCAACTATATATGAAGGTATCAATTGAACAAGTAGCTAAGATTTCTGGATCAAATGGATGGAAATTGATATCAGTTATAGCTCGAGTATGTTCATGAAGTACATTAATTATGGCATTATTTGAAATTCTTTCTAAATCCCATAATAACGCTTTTTGATTCGATGTCGAGATACACCACGATGGTTTGGCAAAATGATGAGGTGACCATTGAACATCAGCAACCTCCCACGATGTGATATGATGGAGCCACCGAGGAGTAGTAAATGGATCGTCAAGATCAATCACAAACAACCCTTGTCTCCCAGCCAATACTGCGTCTCGCCCACTGGGCGATAGTGACATCGCTCCAATAGCCCCGTCCACCCTTAGCAACAACGAGTTCCCAAACGTCGGTGAATCATACGGGTTCCTTTCGTCTTGGTCCATTGATTGTAATAGTTAGTGCCATTTGGTGCCAGATTTAGCGGCTGCGAGAACTGATTTTTTTTATTCAGGACCCTAACTGAAAAATAGACTGAAGTAACAATTCGAGGTAATACCATGGATTCCAGTAAGAATATCGATGTTGAGATGGAAGGTGAAGATATTGATGATGAATTTAATGACGACGATCTTGAAATCAAGCCGATTAATGAAGTGAATCAGTCTAAAAATCAATCTAATAGTAAAGGGACCAATTTTGCTAATGTTAAAGCTGCTGCTGTAGCAGCTACAGCAGCAGCTTCTATTGCTTCAATACCAGATTTACCGGAACTAACTCGAAAGGATAAGACTTTGAAGGAAGTTTTGGACTTAATGGATGGAGATTTTGCTCCTATAATACCCGATGCTGTGACTGATTACTATTTGGCAAAGAATGGGTTTGAAACTACTGATGTCAAGATTAAACGATTGTTGGCATTAGCAACTCAGAAATTCATCTCTGATATAGCTCAAGATGCTTATGAATATTCTCGTATACGAAGTTCTTCAGCAGTGTATAATTCTGCTAATCCGCAAACTAGAGCAAAACAATTGTTACAGGGTCAGCAATACGCTAATCAACAAACTCTTACTGGAGTCGGTGGAGGTAATTCTGTTGCTGATGGCGGCAATGTAGATGAACAACTGCAACAACAACTGCAACTGCAACCTAGTCACTCGGGTAGTAGTGCTGGTAATCAACAAGGGAAAATTGTATTAACAATAGAAGATTTAAGTAATGCTTTGAGTGAATATGGATTGAATACTGCCAGATCAGATTTCTACCGTTAAATAGTAATACAAATGTTCTTTAACAAATTTGTTTTATTCTTCACAATTGAGTATTATTAATGACTTTTTCTGATATTGTTTATATCTATTTAGTAATCATATATTATTATTCTTTCTTTTACATTTATATTTACTAAGTAATCGTTTATTATTGATTTTTGCTTACACTATTTATATTTACAAAGTAATTCTATTACGGTCGTATTAATTTTCAATAACCTACATTCCCATACCACCACCAAACTGACTCATCATCTTTTGCATCATACCAGGATTTTGCATCATTTGTTGCGCTTGTTGCATCATTTGAGGATTCAGTCTCATCATTTGTTGAGCTTGTTGTATCATTTGTGGATTGTTCATCATAGCTGACATATCTGGCATACCACCAGCACCTCCACCTCCAAGCATACTCATTGCTTGTTGCATGAAGTTTGGATTTGATTGTGCTTGTTGCATCATTCTTGACATTCCGGGATTAGATCCTGCTGCTCCTTGAGCCGCTATAGCACTTTTAGCCATTGACCCCATCATTCTATGTTGTTGTAAAACTAACTCGATTTCAACTGCTTGACAACCTGCTCCCTTAGCAACTCTTATTATTCTTGAAGGTTCTTTTACAAATATTCTACCATCACTTTCTAACTCTTGTTGAGTCATTGAATCCATTATATAAACCATATTTTTGATTTTTTTTGTAGTTTCTTCTTCACCTACTTGACTCATTATACCTGATAACCCAGGTATCATAGAAGCAATATTTGTTAATGATCCCATTTTCATGAAATTATTCATTTGACTTTGAAAATCTTTTAATGTAAATTTACCTTCTTTGATATTTTCTAAAGTTTTTTTATGACTTTCATCATCTTGTAAATTCAAAGATTGAACATGATCCATTAATGATTGAATATCTCCAATTCCTAATAATTGAGAAATAAATGATGAAGGTTTAAATGGTTCAAAATCACCCACATGTTCACCAGTACCGATGAAAGCAATTGGAGTTTTAGTTACTGCAACCGCCGAAATTGCCCCACCACCTTTAGCATGACCATCCATTTTTGTCAAAATAATCGATCCAAAATTTGAACTTTCTTTAAACGCTTTTGCTTGAGATTCAGCAGCTTGACCAATAGAACCATCCATCACCAAAATTGTTTGAGTTGGTTGAATAGTTTCACCTATTTGAATCATTTCATCAAATAATGATTGTTCTTGTCTATGTCTACCAGAAGTATCAACAATAATAATATCAAATTTCTTGGATTTAAATTCAGAAACCCCATCTAAAGCAATTTTTACAGGATCAGATTCATAATAAGAACCATAAAACGGTATAGAAGATTTTATAGCATTTTGTTTTAATTGATCGAAAGCACCGGCTCTAAAAGTATCGGCACAAACTAAACCAACTTTATAACCTCTTTTTTTATAATATAAAGCTAATTTAGTACAAGAAGTAGTTTTACCAGCCCCTTGTAAACCGACAAACATAATAATATAAGAATTATTAGTTACTTTCTTCTTTTTCCCCGATTTAGTCATAGAATTATTATTTCTTTGTAATTTTTTCGGTTTTGGAGGTTCTTCATTTGAATCTACTAAAGCACATAATTCATCAAAAATAATTTTTTGTAATTTTTTCTTTTTATTCATTGATTGATCATTTGGTTTAATTTCTTTACCAATTTTAGCTTTAATTGAATCTCTTAATTTGGCTACCAATTTAATATTAACATCAGCTTCCAATAACGCAGTACATATCTCCTTAATCATGTTGTTAATTTCATCTGAGGATCCTGACCCCACTGACGAAAGAGCATCTCTTAATCGAGATCCCAAATCTGCCAACACCATTATCGAGTTGTAAGTAAACCTTTGACTTTTACTATTAGCGTTTGCAATTTATTAAAGTTGACAAATTTTTTTGACAATGCACGACCAAAATCCAAAAATTTTTGTCTACCGCGGGCCCGTAGTAAAATAGAGGTACAAAATAGAACGAGTGGACCTACGTAGACAGAAAATACAAAATAAAAATAGAACGAGTGGACCTAGGTAGACAGAGAAGTAGAGCGATGGAAGTAAATTAGTGACAGCAAGTAGACCCTTGGTAGACCAAGAAGTAAAGAAACCATTGACCGATAAATAAGAGATCAATAAATAGAAAGTAAATAAAGATTAATACATAGACATTAAATTAAAGATCATTAAATAGATGAAAAATTAAAGATCATTGAGTAGATAAAAAATTAAAGATCATTAAATAACAATAAATTAGAGATTATTAAATAACAGTAAATCATAGATTAATAAAAAATTAAAGATCATTAAATAGATAAAAAATTAGAAATCATTAAATAGATATTGATTAGATATTGATTAGATATTGATTAGATATTAATTAGATATTGATTAGATATTGATTAGATATTAATTAGATATTGATTAGATATTGATTAGATATTGATTAGATATTGATTAAATAATTATGTAGG
The DNA here is from genome assembly GCA_030705115.1 of Suzukiozyma pseudoglaebosa. NCBI lineage: Eukaryota > Fungi > Ascomycota > Pichiomycetes > Serinales > Debaryomycetaceae > Suzukiozyma > Suzukiozyma pseudoglaebosa. Next base: position 7,577 of record JANIWI010000054.1, on the reverse strand, counting down.
TAATGATTGTATGAGATTACAATATTTATTTATTTAATTTTTTTCTTTATTATTTTTTTTTTTTTTTAAACTAAAGTCTATTTATTGAGATGATACAACCAGTGTATCAACAATTATATACAATATAGTCATTAGTTAGTTATCATAACCTAGAGGGGTATTATAGCCTTGAACGGCGATCAAAATTTTTGATGTGATTAGATTTAGATACGCCACATTAGCGGCGATGACAGCCACTCTGTAACCGCACCGAAAAATATTTCCTCCACGATAAGCGGAGATGAAACCTGGAATAGCAAGACGAGCCCATATCAGTGGTATCATGAAATAGGAGTACCAGTAAGTAAATAGGAGTACCAGTAAGTAAATAGTAGTACCAGTAAGTAAATAGTAGTACCACTCAATAAGTAGTATTTATGATACGACGTACAATGAAATTTTGAGTGCAATGAAATGATGGTGCAATGAAATGATGGTGCAATGAAATGATGGTGCAATGAAATGATGGTGCACTTTGGAACCTGTTGGATGAAATTTTATGATAAATAGTTTGCAAGCTTGAAATATTGTAACTGTAATTATCAGTAGTACCTGTAATTGTACAAAAAGCTTTGATATTATTATTTGTATGGAGTTTGTACCAATTGGAATATTTGATAAATGGACTTTGCAATAAATGGACTTTGCAACACTTGGACCTTGTTTCAGTTTATTCAGTTTTCAGTTTAATCACTTTGTTTCAAGTTCTTTACTTTGATCACTTTGTTTCACATTCTTTATTTGTTACTTTCTTTACTTTGATCACTTTGTTTCACATTCTTTATTTGTTCTTCATTTTCTCTACTTTCTTCATTTTCTATTTTCTTTACTCTTGTGTTTTATTTCTCAATTATTGATTCTAATATCATTACGAATTATTTGATCAATTAAATTCAAATGTTTTTGAAGATTTTTCTTATTGTAAAATAAATAATTTAACCGATTTAAATAATCTTCATGATTCAAATTTACTGGTATTGTAATAACATTCGAAGTTTGCGATGGTAACACTGGTACTGACATTTTGTTGTGTAAAGATGGGGTTGAATCTTGCACTTTCCCTCTCGATAATGAATCAATCATAGTTGTTGTTCTTGTTGTTGTATTTGTTATTGTTGTTTTTGTTATTGTTGTTTTTGTTATTGTTGTTTTTGTTTTTGTTATGAGTTCATGATTACTTAATTCTGAATCATCATACTTCAATCGTTTACTCGAAGTAGACGAATCTGACTCTATTGAATGTTTAGGCATATCAAAAAATGAATATCAAAAATAATTAATACCAACCAAAAAAAAAAATCACTAAAAATAAAATACACCTAAATGCTAATAAAAAAAATATACACCTAAATGCTAATAAAAATACTTTTCAAAGATAATTATCAAAATTTTACTTTTGAAAATTAGTTGATTTTATTAGTTTTTTTTTTTCAGTTTTATTTTTTTTGATTTTTGACAATGTTAAAAATTGAATTATAATCCCCACTTATGCAAATGATTGAAATATGTACATGAAAAAAAAAAAAAAATCATCACCCATGAATCTAAACCCATAATGAATCTAAACCCATACTAAAACAACTATTAATACTAATATTACTAATAGTAATAATACTACTAATATTATAATATTACTAGTTGTAAAATTATGATTGCTTTTACTATTACTATTATGATTATTACTATTACTATTAAATTTTATCTATTAGTTTATGACAAGAGATTGTCATTTTTTTTTTTTTTTTTTAAATCATTATCATTATAATGTGATTGTCTACTTTACTTTGCTGTTCCGTGTTAAGGGTTGGCTATCTCTTATCATTGCTTTCATTAGATTTTAACCCTATTGATAACTTTAAGCCCATACACCTGCAGGCACCAAAGTTTGTTATTTGTTATTTGTTACTTGTTATTTGTTATTTGTTATTTGTTACTCATTATTTATCACTCCTATTCTCTTGTCTCCACACAACGATAATGCACAACCATTGGGATTTTTTTTTTCTTATATGGCGCATTGATAGATAACAATCACGGACCGGCAACCATAACCGATCTTCAAAATAATCAAAAAACCTGACACATTGTAAAAAAAACATTGAATCCAAGGCCCACCAAATATTGTAAAAACTACATAAACTATCAACAAAACTATATATGTCATCAACTACTAAAATAATAACTGTCCATCATCATCTGAATATATACTTGTAAGAATTGGCGCACAATAAATTTATGTATATAGATAAACAACATATCATTTATTCTCATTTATGGTTTATACTTTTTAATAATCTCCAAGTTTGAATAACGTAATAATTGTTAATTATTACAATCCAATGTTAAGATTCTGTGGCTAACTATTTTTAATTGGTTTTTTATTATCATTGTTGACTTTTTTTATTTGTGCCTGTTTATATTTTTTCGGTCCGATTATATTTTCTAACCGCATGTGAAGTCTAATCTTTGCACTATCATTGCCATTCAATGCTAACCATTTTGATGTAACCTTGGATTGAACACTGTTGTATCGCTCAAATTTACTGCCGATCAATTCTTCTCAGATGCCATACAAGTCTATATAAAAATGGGTATACCATTGTGTAAAAATCTCTACAACCTAGTCACACCCATTATTAATGAACCATACATAACACCTACAACTATCATATTCTCTACATCATATTCTCTACATCATATTCTCTACATCATATTCTCTAGATCATATTCTCCACATCATATTCTCTAGATCATATTCTCTACATCATATTCTCCAGATCCATCTTCTTCTATATGGAACACTTATGCACCCTAGTTCGGAATCTTTTTTGCCAGAATCTAGCTCCAACTACTTTCATACAATATCTTTGTTTTACGTCTCTATCATCTACTCAATATACTTCTTTACCGTCTCCATCATATATCCAATCTATTCGACACTCTATCTTGTGTTTATTTATTGTACAGTCCCCAACATCTATATATCTACATTCTTTAAAACGTAATTCATGACAAACTCCAACATCTATATCGTACAGTCTCCAACATCTATATCGTACAGTCTCCAACATCTATATCGTACAGTCTCCAACATCTATATCGTACAGTCTTCAACATCTATATCCACCAGTCTTCAACATATATAATCTGCAGTCTCCGATATTTATAAGTCTTCAAATACTAACTATGAACATCTCTAATTATCTTGTTCAAGTGTCTATAGTCTAAAATGTTTCATTCAATCATCTAACTTCCTTTCAGTACCCAATTTTTTCAATTATTCGGGTTTTTCATCAAAAGAATTTGTTTAGTCTTCTTCATCGTACCATTCACGAACTGGTTGAGATAAATCCAATTTTAAAGTATTTATATCAATTTCTTCATCAACTATTACCATATGTTCATATCCAGCTTCATCATCTTCAGAATCTTCTTCTTCTTCTTCCTCTTCATCATCACCGATTATAAATGTATCATCATCATCATCCGAAGATAAAAATTGATAAATAATATCTTCTTCACGATCAACATCAGTATCTTGATCGCGTTTCATCTCTACTCGATCTTCCCATCCAAAGCTTTTATTTCCTCCTTCATCATCATCATCATCATCGTCATCATCATAATTTTGGTCGAGTTGACGTTTCATCTCTACACGATCTTCCCAGTCATCATAACTGTCATTTGATTCTTGTTGATAATCATCATCAGCGTCTTCTTCTTCATCTTCTTCTACTTCTTCATTATCTTCATCATTTTCATCATTTTTTCCCTTCTCTTTTTCTTTCTCTGGTAATTTTTCCAAATCGTCATTGAATTGCCATAATTCTGTAAATTGACCATGCTTCCAAGCTTGATAACTAATTCCCAAAAATAAACATGGAACAATATACAATAAAGCAGGTTGGCCAGATTTAGTTACGTGCATAACAATTGTTGTTATTATAAGTGATAAAACGTAACTCAATAAACCAGTAATGAAATAAGGTTTTGGAATTGGATTTAAATGATGGAAAGGAATTTTGTTTGATTGATAAAATTGATAATAATCAAATCTTAAACATAAACTTAAAAAAGATCCTGGTAAAACTAAATCACCTAAACCAATTAATAAAAATTTTTGTGGTAAATCACCATTTTTTGGGAAGATAAATTTAATTGGTATTGATAAACCAGTTGCAACAGTTTCCATAATTTCGGTGAAAAACACAAAATAAATATCATAAAAGAATAATGCTGATAATAAACCGATTACTAAATTAAATTTTCCAAATTGAAGTTGATTTATAGCAGAAACTGTAAAACAAAAAGCAATCAAATTACTAACTAACCAATTTGTTGATCTTGATGAAAAAGCAGGGGTAAAATTATAAAACATATTAACCATAAATGAAGTAATTGGAATAAGAAATAATGGTTTTATATCAAAAATAAAATTTGTTTGGGGTTGATTTTTTTTCAATTTATTTGATGGTTTCCAAATATGAATATAATTTGGATATTGGGATAAAATCTTTTTTGGTGATAATGATGAATCAATAATTCCCAAGGGTAAATTTTGATCTTGAACTAAAATTAATCTAAATCTCGAGATTTGAATTCTTAATTTTCTTAAGCTTGAAGTTAATAAATAATCTAAAGTTGAATAAATCATAATAGGACTAACTGAAATTGAATAAATATTCATAAATTTATTAACTGTTTCAATTGACCAATTATTCATTGAATAATATAATCCATATAAGCCAATACAACTTGAAATTGGAATTAACGCTGTATGAAGCCAAGTGAATTGTTTTGAATTTTCCAAATCTAATTGTTGTTGATTTAAAATATAATATTTACAATTATCATTATCAGAACTATGAAAATTTTTTGAATTTGTATCAGGAATTATTGCTAATTTTGGTTTAGAGATAGTTGAATAGCTACCTATTATAACTGATATTAACGAAACTAGTATGATTAGCAAGCTTCCAATATATTCTGAAGGTAAAGGTATCGAATAAATGATTTGTGGTATTTGAATCGATAAAAATTCAATCAAATTGTATAACGAAGTTTGAATTATAATGAGCACTTGGGTCAATGGCCGCACAAACTCAACAACTTGATTGAAACTCACAGCTTGAAAACTTTCAGTTCCATTGAATTCGCTCATGTTACCAAGAAAAAGATTAAGTTAAAAAACACCTTAACAAAAAATCAAACAAACCGAAAAACCAAAAAAAAAAAAAAAAGTTCATACTGACGACATTTTAACGACATTTAACGACATTCACTAATGTCGTTAGTTTTGGATAAATGTCGCGGTAAACCGCGACATTTATTTTGAGTCGTTCAAGTTTTGACTATCGGTTATGAACACTGTATAGCTTAGGGGGTAGTTTTTAGCGAGAAGTACAGAAGGAGTAATAGCAAAGGATAATAGCTCAGGGTGAGAATGGATGATTAGGTAGTGAAGCAAGGATAGAGAGGGGAGATGCAGAAGATATCAGACATTGAAAAACAGGAAGGTAAGGGATAAACCTTGTTAAATAGTAGTGATCATATTTTGTAATAATGATTTGAATAAAGGAGAATAAAGGAGTTACTATGATAAATATGATTCAAAAAAAAAGAAAGTAGTAAGTAGAAATAGATGTTATTGAAAACATATAGATATTCATATTGATATTCATGTAGATATTCATGTAGATATTCATGTAGATATTCATGTAGATAATGATGTTTAGATCTAATTAATATTAATTGTTTAGACAATATTTAATTTAATTAAATCCTATGTGATTGATAGTATTATTAATATCCAATCAAAAAAGTTTGACATTGACGTATGACCTGATATAGACAAATCAATAAAAGTAAACTTTTACTGTATTGATAAAAGATAAGAGATGGAAATTTATGAACCGAGATTAAGCAAACATACAAAAACAACTGATGATATTAATGCAACTCTATGAGAAAACAACCGATAATCAAAAAAAAAAAAAAAAGCTAAAAAAAAAAACTTACAAAAAATTAAGAAAAGATAAAACTAAAGAAATAAAGCCTTACAATTAATTGATATTATTTTTATTACTCTTTTTTTTTTATTGTTGATGTTGCTTTAATTATTTATTATTTATTATTTTTGTTTATATCCAACAAATTGAATTCTTTGAATGATGTGTTCACGTGATTGTTTAATAAGGAGGAGAATTGTAGAAAAATTGAAAATTGGTCATTAACTATTATTAATAAAATGACATAAGTAAAATAAAATAACTCTAATAATAAACAATAAAAACATAATAAACAATAAAAACATAATAAACAATAAAAACATAATAAACTAGTTAATAGTAAATCATTTATTAATAATAAACAATATCAAAAAATTGATTAAGGAAAATGAATTAAAAATAATTAAAAAAAAAAATAAAAAAAAATGTAAATACAATCAACTTAATAAAGTTTTATAACATTGTTTGTATTTCAGTTTTATAACATTGTTTGTAGTTTTTAATATTGTTTGTAATTCACTTTTTAATATTGTTTGTAATAGTTTTCATTAATATTTTTAATTCAGTTTTAATATTGTTTGTATTTCAATTCTTGTATAGATATAATGAAAAGAATTACCAAATGAAAAAACTACAACAAAAACAATAATGAACTATAATAAAAAACAATTAACAAAAACCAGTAGAAACGTGTAACATAAAAATAGGGTTTAACAAAAAGAAAGTATAACCTAAGGATAAGGAATGAGTAACAAAAACACAAGGAAGGGATAGACCACAATTGAATAAATATATGTAGAATTACCATCAAAAACACAAGAAAGGTATAGAACACAATTGAATAAATATATGTAAAATTACCACGAGGTTGATACTAAATAGGAATGAGCAACTGTAGAATTACAATGCAAATAGATAATGATTGAGTACCAGAAAAATTACCAAGGATTATCAAAAACTCAGAAAAGAAATTCGTGATTAACTAAGCACATAAACATAAACAAACAATTATATACAAAAAATAAACACATATATACATTTCTTTTAACTACCTTTTCCTTCTATCTCTCACTGTCTCTCTCACTTTCTTTCTTTCTTTCTTTCTTTCTTTCTTTCTTTCTTTAATTTCTTAATGTATAGAAATAAATTATAGAACATTCTTTACATGCTTACGTAATCAGAGTTTGAATACAAAAATTAATTAATAATTGAACAAATGATATATATAACAAAATAAAACAAGAGAAATCTAATTGAAATTGTAATACAACTATAATATAAATATATATATATTTATATATATTGATCTTTTTTTCTTATTCTTTGTTTATTTGTCTATTTGTTTATTTGTTTATTTGTTTATTTGTTTATTTGTTGGATTTTTTTTATGGTCATTTAAAATTAAATATTTTTTGATTTTTTCAGTTACATTTTAATTTTTGGATTTTGTGTCATTAACTTTTTATTATTTTGAAAAATGGAATTTTTTTTTTTTATTTTTATTTAAAAAATAAATTATTTTTACATGTG
>JANIWI010000053.1:0-92754 GCA_030705115.1 Suzukiozyma pseudoglaebosa | reverse complement strand
TTTCAAATGATTACATCAAGATTTCAACACCATGTGGAGTCAATTATTGATACCATTTCAGCTATACAAAAAGTAATAAAAATAATAACCTTGTCAATAATAATCCGAAGTTTTTGATAACTCTTTAAACTAGGCGATTTATTTTTTTTACAATATATACAAATTCTTTTAATTTTTGTGAAACAAGCAAGATTCCATCAACCCGGCAAAGTATCAACTTTGTACCCACCATACAGACTCATAATAAAGTATAATTCAATTCATCACCAAAGTCAATTATCAAGTACATTTTGACATCTTGGAAGTTTTCATTATCATATTTGCCCCTTAAAAATTCAAAAATCAATTGTTCACTCTATCGAACTCTTAAGAAGTTATTACAGGTCAAACCACTGGTAACTGAAAACCTCCACATTGATGATTTAATTCAGATTGCAAATAATTTCCAGTCTAAAGTATACCCAGAGATTTTGCTTATCCCCATAATCATTACAATTCTTTCTGTTATTAGCTGCAAAAATTATTTGGGTTGCAAAAACGTTCAATTAGGCATTGGCCTGTATATAGTTTTACGACTGTATTGATTTTAAAACAGTTCAAAATCAATTACATTACCAAAAAGGGTTAATCGAAATAGTTTTGATCAAGTAATTTGGTTTTCATAGGTTGCAGCTTTGGAAGATGAACTAATCTTTTCTAGTTTTAGCGATTCGAAATCCAATTCTGGTACTGTGGTCATTTTTTTTAAATTGGTGTGGATATATGAAAAGTGAAAGAAATCTAGTTGTAAAGTTTAGCATCATCTTGTAAGCGACAATAGAGACGACACCCAAGACTATATTTCAGGTTCCTAATAATTTTGAACCTAATTTTATGACCTTTCTTCAATATTATTAGTATTTTATTTAAGAATCGATATTGTACTAGAAACAAGTGTGTTGTGTATCAGTGAACTCAAATATGGTAGGATCTAGGAGTCTGAGACACAAGGAACAAAAACAAGGATATTGACATATTCAAGTATCGTTTATAAAGTCTTTCATTCTTTACACTGGAAACCATCAAACTTTGAATACTATATGCATTCAGAAAAGAGTATTGGCTATGTATCAAATATACCTTATTGGGATGATTGATTTGGCACTGTTTGTGATTGTTAGTGCAAGCTATTGCCTTACTGGGGTTGTCACTCTGTAATAATTTCTTTAATACTTCATTGCGATAGTGAAATACCTTGATGTAACACGGTAAACTTATGAGGTTGCATTCTAGTGGGAACTGACACATAAATTATTATTTATACAACCAAGCGAACCGAATCAATAATCAATACTTGAACATTATTCATTTGCATAGTGTCGAGAAGCTTATGACTATTGGAAAAATGCAAGTCCATTTATGCTATTGGAGACTTGTAAGTCAATTCTTTCTTATTATGAAATTCATAGTTTAAAGAAAGTTTGTAGGAGTTGGAATCCACGATTTTTAATTTGCATGACTTTGAATGGTGTTTGGATGATATTGCTTATTTATTTAATTCTTTTCAAAGAAACCAAAGTTACCTATTACTAGAAATTTTACGGATTGTTTTGTATTGAAAATTCTTAGTTGACTGTTCATGGTGTTTTTATATCATTATCAGTAGACACAAAGACACAATGGCAGAGAAATAAACGCTGATCAAAAAAGTTTGGTGTACCTAATTAGTTACCATCACTGTAAATTCGTCTCTGTTGAAGTTTCAACATGAATGAATTACGACGATAATGCAAACTATTCATTTTATCACTTAGATTGCGAGTATCTTTTTCTGGTTGTGGTCATCTTAGTTTGTGTTTTCGTTTAAGACTCTTTACCTAATACACTTCTCATCAAGTGCTACCGAATTTTTTAAGATAATTGATTTGAATGTATATGTAAGATAAATACTCTAGGTATATAGACAAGAAATAAAATAATAATATGCTAAATGCCTTTCATTCTTTGATCTAAGAATAATATGCCGCACCAATAGCAGCCCCAATGATACTACTATTTTCAATCAACTTGAAATCAACAGTCAAGCCTAAGTTCTTAACCTCTTGATGATTGTTGATCAATGATAATATTGAGTTACGATAATTATTAAAATAGTATAAAACTGAACCAACGAACCCAATATCTAATTTTTTGCCTAAATTGAGATCTGGATTATGATACTTTAATAATTTAATAAATGCAATGATGATAATTGATACAATTATACTAGCTCGTTTAATAATATTATTGATAATATCTTTCAAATATAAAACATCATCTACTTTGATTAAATGACGGGGCCAATGATAAGTTTGAGCAATTTTTTCAATTATTTCGAATGTATTCTCTGTTTCGTCGATAAAACACATTAATTCGCCGCTGAATCCATCAAAAGCAGTTGTTAATGGCAATAAATATTTTTCACCTAAATTTTGAAAAATTAGTTTACTACTAACCAAATCAGCAATTACTAACCTGGTCAATTCTGGCAAGTATCTCCCAGAAGTCATTAGCTCATGAGGTTGTAAAATTAGATTAGAATTTGGTTCCACAGTCATATACGATCGAAAAGAAGAATCTACTTTGCCAAACCTAGGATCAATCATTTCATCGTATTTATTAACAAAGTCGGGAATTAATTGATGACCAAAAAGTGACAATTCAGTATTGAATAACATTTTGGACTCCCCTTTCAATATCTTCTTCTCATGAATTTTTTCACTAGCATTCAAGCTACAACACATATTAATACCAGTACCTAATACCAAACCCAATTTAATATATTTATCAATAAAAGCACCTGCAGCATAAACAGCCAAGGTGTCATTTACAATTACTTTGACATCAATATGAAGGTGGAATTGTTCATTTAAAACTTGTTCCAAAATGTCTTTCAAGTCTTGATTATAAATTTCTTCTGCAATTGTATAACCTTTGGAAACATGAACGATTTTACCCCGATTATGACTTATTGTTTCTAAGGGGAAAGACCAAGTGATTCCCGTAGATATAATTGATTTGAAATCAATAGTTTTTTGATTTAATACAATCTCATTAATTTTACTACCAATAAACTTAAAAAAATTATAGTCAATAATTTTAAAGTCGTTCGGAATAATCCAAGATTTTTCAACAACAATATGAATTCTTGAGGATCTATCGGTTGAAGCGACTGAATCAAAGGAATCAGCCGATGTAAAAGAATTCGTTAAAGAATCAGTTGAAGAAAGCAATTGTCCAGAATTTGAGTCAATATCTAACTTTTCATCTGACTTACTCTTCAATTTCCTTAAAGTTTCATCTAAGATATAATTAGAATTTTCAACCAAATTTCCAAACTGGTCAAATTTTCCATTCATAGGAGTATCAATTTTCGCCATGTTTTGAAATTTTCCATTCCCAGGAATATTGGATTCTTCCAATATTTGATTTACAAAAGTTTCCTCGGAATATTCCTTATCAATTTCAATTATTGATACTCGAAGAGTACTACCACCTAAATCAATAACCAAATATTTACCAAATTCGTGGCCACTAGGTTGAATATTATAATTTGGTAACATTGTGATTTGAGAATTGTCATACAAACTTTGGTTGAAATCTTCAAATAGTTGTTCGCTATGAATATCAATACAATCATCACCTAATTTCTTGGTAAATTCATCAAATTGATCAAATTTACCGTGTAATCGTTGATCAACTTTATCTACTTCATATTGGGGTTTGAGTTGATATTGTTGAAGTTTCAACCTCGTCTCAACAAGATTTTGAGTAGTAGTCATAATTACTGTTGTATCATTTGTAGTTCACTCACTTTATATATATTTAGATTGGCGTTAAGGTTACTCCAGTTCTAGTTTGTTACATTGATTAAGGTTACATTGGTCGAGGTTGCAGTTAATCAATGTTACATAGACGACATCGCGACATTATTTCTAGGGGTCTAATACTACCATGAAACCATTAAACTCTAACTTTTCAAATACGATAACGACGTAGCAGCAAACTTCATGACTGCCATAATACACTTCAACTCTGTTACAGTTTTTATTTACCTTTTTTTCTCTCTTAAAACATTAAGGGAGACAGGGTACAACTATAAGTTGAATCCTACCTGGAAAATGTCTCTCTAATACATGGCACGCCCACGGGCTTTGCACGTTGACTGCCTAATGCAGAAGGATCATGGTTACACAACCAATACAAATCCCATATCTTTTTACTCACTATTAAACAATTGAAAAAAAAAAATCACTGTTGACTTCCTAATACGGAAATATCATATTGTTCTTATTCCATTATTTGCTTGTTTCAATATCTGATGTTACCTTTTTAAAAATGTTGACTACCTAATATGGAAGTATATACACTTGCTCCCCCACATTGGTTGACTCAACTAAAAGTCAATGTAACAAGGAAATCATAGAGGGAAAGAGAGAAAGAAAGAAAGAAAGAAAGAGAGAGAGAGAGAAAGAAAGACATAATTACGATATACGATATGGATGAGATATAGTAGAGAGAGAGAAAGAAAGACATAGTTACGATATACGATATGGATGAGATATAGTAGAGATGTAGATTACATATAAATAAGATATAGGTGAGATATAGATGAGACATGGATGAGATATAGAGTAAAAGTTCTCTGACTTTGGTTTATGTTTTCTGGTATGTGTACCTAGGCAACAAGCTTGGATTCTCCATAATCAATAAATTCAGGTTACACATTCAATGTAACACTATAAATGTAGAGATATGTTGATTTCTAGAAATACGATGCCAATGATTTATCATCCACTAATTTACAATCACTACAAATAAAGGTTGCAATATTATTGAAATCACTTTGAATTGCGGGTAATGCAATTTATGAGGCTAATTATCGGGGTATGCAGCAAATTAATTGTTAATCCTATCTATTACTTGAACAACGTTTATCTCGATTATCAACTATCATTGGCTTAAATGAAATGTAACATTTATTTATATCCTGCATATAGATAAATGATATTTGTTACTTTTATTCAAAATTTGTGGTAGTATTTCACTTGTCGTTTCATATATTTTTTTGTATAGAATGATTTAAAAGATTATGTCTTCAAATATTTTTGATTTTATATATCATACATTTATTTGCTTAATCACATGTTTTGCAATTCAATTTCTTCTGATTTACTAATTTTTTTTAAATTGTCACCATGAGTTGCTGCATTATCTAATAAGAATTCTCGTAATTTTTCTTTCCCAACAGTGATACACTCGTCAATTAATCTTTGAACTATAAGCATTGCAGGCTTAAGTAAATTCATCGTGTATAAAACATAAATTCCTGTTGCCAGAATCAATAATAACGAAAAGAAAAATGGATTGCGAATTATTGCCATAAATTCATTCCATCCTAATACCAAAATTATCAAGTATATATAGTATGGTATTTGAGTGATATGTTGGATTATTGATCGTTTAGTTTCAATAAATTGAGCATCAATTTGCTTCTTGAATTTTGCCAATACCATCGATTTATCTTGCTCGGATAAAATTTGATTAAAATTACTGGATGATAAATTCTCTAATTTACCTTCATCATCTTCATCTTCACTTGATTGTCCTTGGTCTTCTTCGTCTTCTTCGTCTTTAATATCTAAATATTTTCTTCGTAAATCTTTATCAAAAATATCAACATCAGGAATAATTTCTGAATCATTACTCAACTTGGTAAATGTCAAAATTGGAACAATATCTAAGGCATGCTTTTTCGAATTGGCAAATTCTTGTTCTAATTCATTGGCATTTTGATATAATCTAGGTAATCCTTGTTCATCATATCTAAATTTATCATCAAATCGTTCCTTCAATATTGTTAATACATTTTCTTTAGTAATCAACTTCCGGATTGTATCATAAAATATAACCCAAGATTGAAATTTATATTTTGAAATAGCAAACAAGTTATCTGATTTACTTGTGCCTAATTCAAAATCATATTCATCCTCATTAATCATAAAATTTTGAACAAATTGTCCACTGATTTCATGAAATTTATGTAAAACGTTATCCCAGGTCTTTTCACTAGGATTTTCCAATTCTTTTTGAATTAGTTTTGTTAACCCATTACCTAAACGTTTACAACCTTTATCAATAATATTATTCAATTCATAATTCTGTTGTTTCTTTACAACTTCCAGTATTTGTTGGTTGAGTCTAACAATATAACTTTCGTATGGAATTCCACAATTTATTAATTTTGCTGTACTTTCAAAATCACTTATTAAATCTTGACAAAAAATATCAACTTGATGTTTGAATTTTTTCCCTTTCAATTGTTTAATATCAATTTCGAACTGATTTAATTTACTTTTAATAATAAAATCTAAATGTAAATCAATTAATTCACTTAATTTTATCACAATTTTATCTTGTAAGACTTGTCTTCTTTGTTTATAAACTGATTTATCATATCTTGAAGCATCCATATCATAGTTTTCGAGAATATCATTAGTTAAATCCGATAAAAAATGACCAAAATCTTCGTAATCAGTTGAAATGTCTGGTTTAAACCTAATAAGAATCTCGTCAAACTTATTTGTAAATTCGTTATACACTTCATTTAATATTTCATCACACTTAAATTTGGCGACTAAGATTTGCTGAGTTGGTAAATCCAAATCTTTGTTATTATTAATTTGTTCCCAACAATTTTGGGCGTATAAAGTCCAACCATCAATAGGAATATTATGATGATAGTTTGGTTTAAATAATTCGTGGTTTATAACAAGACGATCACCCAATTCAGCTACATCCTGAATGAATTTGTCATTTTGTAACACTTTATGATGTAAACCATGAAAATTAATATCAAAAAAATCATCAAACTTAAAATGAGCTAATTCAGCTGGTTTATTTAAACTATCCCACATGGTAATTAAATCAGAAGTTAAAGTATCGGCCAAAGCTTGTAAAGGGGTAATTCCAACATGATCTCGAATTACAAATAATAATAAAACTTTATGATTATTATCATTTGAAGTTAATTTATTTTTACCAAATAAATTAAGATTAACTTCAAAAACAGTTTTTAATAAACCCATGTTTGCTCCCTGATATAAACCAATTTGAGTTTCCCATATGTTCACAATTAAAATTTCTGAAGTTGATAAAGCAAATAAAGCAGCTTTTCTTTCAAAATCTTGATCTTCACCTCTTTCTCGACCATCAGTACCTTCAATATCCATTACAAAGATATTTTCTGAGGAGTGACTATATTTATTAGTAGTCGAAATTAAAGGAGAATAAGCCATCCATATTCCCTTCGTAGTTTGCTGACGTTTACCGTCATTCATGACGTCGAAATTTGTATTAAACAAATTATTTAATAAAGTTGATTTACCCGTCGATTGAGACCCAAAAACCGATACAATATGATAATTGCTACCAATTGAACTTGGTGTAGTCTTATTAATGTATTCCAAGATCTGGTCATTGAATAATTTCTCTTCATTGATAATTTGTAAAGCATCTTGAGCCTCGACTGGAAGAAACGAAGAAGACGAAGACCCAAAGTCGCCATCATCCAAATCGGCATCATCCAAAGCAATTTCATCCCGTAATCCATCTCCTGTAGTAGTCTCGACGTCTGGTTGCCTGACTTCTTCCCCATGTCCAACCGTCACCAGTTTCCCCATAACTCTGGTATCACCAGTATCACCAGCATCAATACCACCGCCACCACCTGCAACTAGTTTACTATCAATGTCTGACATCAGCAACAAACACCTGAGACTTCCAAATCAAAAGCTACAATGATGAACAAACACTTTAATCAATTGAACAGCGGTTTTGTTCCTGTGGTCAATTTTACGCATATGAAAATCATCACCAAAAGTCAAAACACTAACAAATCTGAACAACCAAAGCTACTGGACCGGACACGGTGAGTAAGGGCCCACAGCAGACAGTATAACAGGTAAGCATATGCAGAGAGTAGTAGTTGTAGTAGTGATTGCATAAGCAGAGAGTAGTAGTAGTGATATTTGCGACTTATTATGTGTATCTAGTGAATCACTGGAAGCGATAGATTTTATGGTGTTTATGGTTATGATACTAGGGAAAGCTACTAATACAAGCGGTTTTATCTTAGTAACTTTATTTATTAGATAAAAGTTTGAGAAATCAATTATTTTCTTTAATTGAATCATCTTCTTGAATTGACTCATGTTCTTCCATTGAAATACCAAGATAGTTTGTTAAATTTATGGCTACGATATGTGTCATTGATAGTTTATTTTATTTGTATATGTGGAGTAATAATTTGTTACTATTTCATAACTTATCAGTCAATTCGGGGACAACTTCTAACAAATCTGCTTGTAAACTGAAATCAGCTACATTAAAGATTGGCGCATCCGGATCTTTATTTATGGCAACAATAACCTTGGAATCTTTCATTCCGGCTAAATGTTGTATAGCACCAGAAATACCAACAGCGACATATAAATCAGGAGCAACAATTTTACCAGTTTGTCCTATTTGTAAAGAATTATCAACAAATCCCGAATCAACAGCGGCACGAGATGCACCAATAGCTGCATTCAATTTGGTTGCTAAAGGTTCAATAATTTGTGAAAATGTTTCTTTATTTTTCAACCCTCTACCACCAGCAACAATTCTTGTGGCTGATCCTAATTCTGGTCTTGAAGATGTAACTAAATTTTCAGAAACAAAATTAGTTCTTCCTTGAGGTAAATCTTTGTCTTGTTCAAATTTTTCAATTGAAGCTGGAGCTCCTTCTTCGATTGTTTGTGGGAAAGCACTAGCCCTTATACTAGCTAATACAATATCATCATTAGTCTTAACGGTAGCAAATACATTACCAGCATAAATGGGTCTAACAAATGTTTTATCATCAACAATTTTAATAACATCAGAAATTGGTTGTAAATCCATTAAAGCTCCAACTCTTGGTAATATAGATTTACCAATATTGGATGCAGAAATTAAGAAATGACTATATTTATTATCTTGGTTAGTTAATAATTTTAAAATTAATGGAGTAACATTTTCTGGTAAATAATGATCATATTTTTCAGATGGAGCAACAATAACTTTGCTAATACCATTGATCTTAGCAACTTGCTCTGCTATTTGCGACGCTTGTTGTCCAATAATTAATGCATCTACTGGTTTACCTAATTGTTGACAAGCATTAATAGTAGATAACCCATTTGGATTAATCTTTCCATTGACTACTTCTAATAACGCAAGTGTATTCAACCTTACTGCTGCAGTTGAGAACAATCGTAAGCCACGTAACATTAGTTAAGTTATTGATATCGAGTTAATCGGGTTCCAAATCTTCAACCATTGAAAAATCGAGGCGCTACCATTAAGCTTGAAAAATTTAATCTACAATCGGATTTCATCAATTACAAAATTATTGGAGTTTCCTGGTTTTCTAACACTCTGGTGAATTGGGTGGCTTGTAGTGTCTTTTGATGTAAATACCAAGTGAAATTTACTTAGTGAGGAATAACTGTAGTCAAAATCGATTGAGAGACCTTAAATTTCATTACAATTAAGCGAAAGAGTATTGACAAAACGACGAAAATAAGTTCCAGATAATGTTGCATAGCTTAATTGAACACACGTTAATGGTAATTGAAAAATGTAAAAGTTTTATAATTTAATTAGGCATTTTGACTATATTTTGCAAACACAGGGACATTATAAAAAAGAAGCGATAGATATCAATTTCAAAACACCAGTTGCATAAATTTGATCATTTTCATTTTTTGTATCTGAAAAATGGTACTAAAAAGTGAAAATAAGACAAAAAAAGACTAGGATTGCAAAAATTATAAGAACTATAGAAAAAGTTTTCCAAGTTGAAAGGCACCTGTAAAGCAACAGAATCTGCCTAAGGCTTTCAGTGAATTCCAGTGGGTATCTATCTCTATGCAAGACTAAACTGCTATTATATCTTGAATTAGTTCGACCTTTTTGTATCAATTTGTATTTTTATCTCTTGGATATAGGTGCCTTCCCCCTTTCTGTATCTTTGCTCTTCCAAACAGTGCAATGTTCTGATAGAAGATAGCAAATTTTGATTGTCAGATTATAGTAGAAGAACTTACTAGATCAAATCAAAGAAAAAAAAAATGAACATTTACTCTCTCGGTAATCCAATAGTCGAGACGTATGTTCTGTTGTGATCCCAGTCAATTTTATATTGGTTTTACATACTTGATTGGGTTTAATGAATCGTCATTCACGCACTCATTGACTACATAGGGTAGCCTGGCACTAGCAAACAATGTCTTTAGATAAATATGACCAGTTTATCATTAATTTAAATATACACAAAACCAAAAACAGGTTAATCAAATAATTTACTCAAGGCTCAAATTAGTATCAACTCAGTTATAAAAGCAACCGTTTAAGAAGTAATGCTTTCTTGTATTTTTGATGCTGCCCTGTATTTTTGACAAGTCAATACTTGCATAGTAACTCTTTTCTGTATTTTTGACAAGTCAATACTTGCATAGTAACTCTTTTCTGTATTTTTGACAAGTCAATACTTGCATAGTAACTCTTTTCTGTATTTTTGACAAGTCAATACTTGCATAGTAACTCTTTTCTGTATTTTTGACAAGTCAATACTTGCATAGTAACTCTTTTCTGTATTTTTGACAAGTCAATACTTGCATAGTAACTCTTTTCTGTATTTTTGTCTATTCACTAGTTGTAAAGTATAACCAGTGTGAGTAACCCCATCTTCAAGTTTGAAAATCACCCTAATTGGACTGTAAAAAACGTAAAAAGTTCTAGGTGTATTGGTTTTTTGCAAACACAATTTCAAACAATTTCGGAAAATTGGACATTCCGGTTGAATTTTGAAACTCATTACAAAGCACAGCTACCATTTTTTGTCTTTGTTTGTTGACCAGCTCAACATGCTTTGGTGTTCCATCAGATGAGCCGCTCAATGTTTACCACCTTTTGAAACATATTTTGCACCCAAATTTTGATAAATTGTGTAAACCCATTAAAACAGCAATTTTCATTTTAGCCAGTAAATATATATATATATATATATATATAATACATAAATTCTTTACATCAAAACTTTTCAATAGCTACTCTTCCCACTAGTATGTAAGATTTTTGAATTTTTTTTTTAAAATTTTTTATTTTGCATGAATTTGTCAATTTTCATTAGTTTTCAATAGTTAAAAATAGTCCAGTCATTACTAAAAAATCATAATTATTATGCAAAATTATTAATCGTTTAATTCTTGCTCTATTGTCTTCAATTTCTATTGCTATAATTACTATTGGTTATAATCACTACAAACCTTGGGCCACGTGATCGGCTTTTAGTACACAAGTAAAATATTAAACCTTGGTAGATAATTTAGGATTATAGATGATTTATTATGGATAGAGATAGATCACCTAGAACTGGGTCAAGTGAACGGAGATTTAAGTCTCCTTCTCCAAGCTTAAGACATATTTCAACAAAACGAGTCATCAATCATAAATGTTGTTTGCTTGATAGCAAGTTATCTAGTTATACTAATGAAGTCCATAGTTGTAATGATAGTAATTATAGCTTAAACAACAACAATAACAACAACAATTCGATTCATGTAACTCCATCTATTGAAGTTGAGTATACTCCTACAACCACAACTACTATAGATGAATTACCTTGGAGTGAATCATTACCATACTATTTTCCAATATTATCATGGATATTTGATTATAACATCACTGATTTTATTGGCGATTTTATTGGAGGATTGACTTTGGTATTTTTTCAAATTCCATTATCGTTATCTTATGCAACAACTCTAGCACATGTTCCCGTGTTATCAGGGTTATTATCTTTGGGTTTTGCTCCTTTGATTTATATGGTATTCGGTAGTGTACCTCAAATGGTTGTAGGTCCAGAGGCGCCAATTTCATTAATTGTAGGTCAGGCCATAGAACCATTACTCAAAACTGATCCTGACTTAAATCCGATTTTATATTTGGTTGCTATAACATTTGTTTCTGGTGCTAGTTTATTAGGGTTTGGAATTGGTAGATTTGGGTTCTTAGATAATGTTTTATGCGCTTCCTTATTGAAAGGATTTATTTGTGGTGTTGGGATAGTTATGATTATCAATTCTTGTATAAATACCCTCGGTTTAGAAGATTTGTTACAAAAAGTTATAGATGATCCCCATCAAATGCATATCATTTCTCCTTTTGATAAAATAAGATTCCTATTCAAGTATTATGACAAATATAATCATCTTTGTTTCGAAATCAGTTTGATTGGATTTTTAATAATTATGTCAATTAGAATAAGTAAGAAAATAGCCATCAGAAAAGGTTATAAATATTTTGCTTACATTCCTGAAATTTTAATTGTTTTTGTGTTTTCAACATGGTTGTGTTATTCAAATAAATGGAATCATCAAGGAATAAAAATTGTTGGTAAAGTTAAAAATGATGGTAAATTGGTAACTTATAATCCCTTTTCAATTGAAAACTTTCACTTAATCAAACATCTTTATGTTCCTGGGTTTTTATGTGCTATGCTAGGATTTTTTGAGTCAACGACTGCTTCAAAATCTTTAGGTTCAACATATGATCTACCTATTTCTTCAAATCGGGAGTTAGTAGCTCAAGGCTGTATCAATATTTTTGGTTCAATATTTGGAACTTTGCCTGCTTTTGGAGGTTATGGAAGAAGTAAGATAAATGCAATGTCAGCTAAAACTACAATGTCGGGAGCAATTATGGGAATATTAGCTTTGTTTACAGTCACTTTTTTATTAGATTGGTTCTATTATGTACCTCTTCCTATGCTTAGTGTTATTTCCGCTGTTATTGGGATTTCCTTAATAGAAGAGGCTCCACATGAGTTGTACTTTCATTGGATTAGTAAAGGTTGGGGAGAATTGATTACGTTTGTTGTGACAGTTTTGACAACTTTGTTCTTTTCGATGGAAGCAGGAATTGCTGTTGGATTGCTTTACTCTTTAATCAGAGTCATCAAAAATTCGGCTAAATCTAGGATTCAGATTTTAGGTCGACAACCTGGTACCAACACTTTCATAAATGCCGATATTCAAATTCATCAAGACAAAAATCAGGCTTCCTTCTTCACAGATGAATATTCAACGAAATTAAACACTAATTATTTGGAAGAAATTGAAGGATGTTTGATAATCAAGATTCCAGAACCTTTAACGTTTACCAATAGTTCAGATTTGCGAGCTAGATTACGTCGGGTTGAGATTTATGGCTCTACCAAAGCTCATCCTGCTCTGAGAAGAACTAGATCAGCTTCAATGAATCAGTATATCCTATTTGATTTAAACGGTATGACTGAATTAGATAGTTCAGCCGCTCAAATATTGCTCGACATTTTAAATGGTTATCGATCTCGAGGTATTCATTCTTTTTTTGCTAGAACATGCAAAGATCCAAAACTCAGAAGGAGGTTGTATGACACCGGAATAGTTGATATATTACTAAAAGATTTACAAGAAGTGAATTACTTCAAATTTGAAAGTACAACAACCGAGGAAGATTCTTTGATAGAGTCTTTAGACGCACCTTATTTTAACACCCTTCAAGATGCTTTGAGAGTGATTGATCAATACGAAATAGATAGGCAAATCGGGTTCTTTCATGAATCTTAAACTTAGTTTTCTCAATTCTTCACTCAGTGGCATAGTGGAATGGGAGATATAAGTCCACGCATAAATGAATGATATAGAAGTAGATCTCAGTGATCAAGAATCCTACAAGACTTTTGCTTTCGCTAATAATGTATTTGGTGTTTCACGATAAATGACATTAAAAAAAAGGCATATGCACAAGAGTAATAGTCAGCTTGAAATAGACATATTTAGAATGGTTCAAGTTGCCAAATTGAGGATCACCAATTTGAAAGTATCCTGCTTAAATACTCTTGTTTAAGCATTTCTTGGTCGAGAATAATCTAGGCTATTAAATTTTGTAACAATAACCTGCGTCAACAATTGGGCTGGAAATTTACTGATTTCCTACCTTGGGTATGGTTTTAGTTTTATAGTTTGGTAACTATTCACTAAGCAATATATTGCCAAAAAATCTACAAAATGGGGTTGGAAACCAAACTCAACAACAACTGTAAATACCACATTTCAAATTACCTGCAGTTTCAATCGTTGAGAAAGCTGTTTTTGTTAGTAATATCAAATTTGAAATTAATTTTCAAACAGAATGTAAATCACATAAATATATATATATATATATAGAAGAAAGGTGTTAAATTTGCTAAACATTTGAACTCAAAAGCGAAGAATAAAAATTTGATCAGAATTCTTTAATGTAGTGATGAATTTTTTTTTTAACATAGTTGTACCTCAAAATGACTTATGAGAATGATGCCATAGTAAAGAAACAAAGTAGTATGTCGTGCCTGTAATTTTACCTGTCAAGCTTTCTTTCGTTTAGTTTCATCTCAGATTTTTGTTGATGAGAGAAGCTTTGATTATATTTTGTTGAAGTAGTGATTTTTCAGTAATTCTTGCTACACTGACTATTGGGTTTTTATACTTGACTTCCTGGTAATTGGAAAAAGATTTTATTATCACCGGAGGCAAAAGTATTCTAGTAACGAAGACAACAAAAGAAGATAAACAACTTGTTTATTTGAAGTTTACATCTTTAAATCTTTTATTTTGTATTGCCTCCAACATATATTTTGAAACTGTTCGTACTTAAAACCCGCCTTTATTTCATGGTGTTTTTCTAGGGTTTTTCAATCCATGGCTCATTTATCAACCTTCTTTTGTAAACATTAACTCCCCGATAAGTGTGTTTCAATTAACTAGGTTTCGTTTACCTGTAGTGAACTATACAAATTACGGTTAAAGTTCAAATGATAGACAATAGTGTATAGACATACAACAAGGATAAGTGTATTTACATGATCTTGAACATATTTGAGAACGTTGACTATAGTGATCACGGCCTTAGTTTAATCGCTACTACTACTAGTAAGTATGGTGCAAGAAAAGTCAACCTAATGATGAGACTATACCATTCGAATTAATACTGGTTTTCAAATCAACTCATCAAAAACAGAATGTAAATAAGGGAACCTTTTATTGAATAGATTTGAAATAACCATGCTTTAGCTAAACGATGGATTGTAAGTATTAATACATTACATAAACCATAGTTTGACAATCGCTATTGTTAATACACTTTTATTGTGAGAACACTTCTATTGTTAAGACACTTTTATTGTTGATACTTGCATTGTTGATACTTGCAGTGTTTATACTTTTATTGTTTGTACTTGTGTTGCATTGCTTATACTTGTGTTGTCTACTTGCATTTTCTAATTCTAGAGTCTACATGAGCTGATGAATACATTGAGTCACATACCCACGGATATGAAAAGAAGGGGGATGCTTGGCGTTTATTTGATTGGCATGGTCCCAAGTCTACTCAAATCAATTCCGTTTCGGTTCTCTTCCAATTGATTCATCAATAGAAGAAAAAGGCTTTTGGAAAAAAAAAATCAGAATTGTGGAATTTCGGGTTGATTTAATTCTTGAAGGGCAAATTGACAATAATATTGTCATACTTCTAGCTTTTCTTATAGCTGACCAATTGGCTTGGGGTTAAAATTTAGTCATGGTAGTTAAATAAACAGTTCAAATTTTGCGAGAGAATTTCCCCAGTTTAAATTAAATAAACCAAATTGATATTCATATTTAGGCTACAATTAATTACATTTGAGTATCATTTTTTTCAGTTTTTTTAAACTACTATGGCCATTGCTGACTTATCTAAAGAAGAATTTTCTCAATTTTCAGGGTTAAAGACTGAAATTGATCAAGATTTAGTTGAATTTGCTTATAAAAATTTGAATCATTTACCATTTAAAGGGAAAAGAAGTGAAAATTATGAAAGAATGATTAGTGGAATGCCTTATAATGCATTTGAACCTGCCCTTGAAACTGCAAGAATGTCGGTAAGAGATATTCTTTTAGATTATGGTAAAATTAGAATGAGAGATTATTCTGATGTTAATGAATATAATAAAGCAAGATCAAAATACTTAGAATCATTCATTGGTCATTGTGGTGAAAACGTATTTATGGAATACCCCATCAATTTTGATTATGGTTTCAATACTTACCTTGGTGATAATTTTTATTCAAATTATGATTTGAAAATTTTAGATGTTGCTATTGTTAAAATTGGTAAAAATGTCATGTGTGCTACAGGAGTATCTATTTTGACTGCAACTCATCCAACTGATCCAACTTTAAGGGGTCATGGTATAGAAAATGGTATTCCAGTAACAATTGGTGATTATGTTTGGTTGGGCGCTAATTCAGTGGTATTACCAGGAGTAACTATTGGCTCATACTCAGTTGTTGCTGCAGGTGCAGTTGTTCATCGAGATGTTCCTCCTTATTCTGTTGTTGCTGGAGTTCCCGCTAAAGTCATCAAAACTTTGAATCCAATGGAAGAAAATTTCGATACTCAACAAGTATTGAAAAAGTTTGGGTTAGATTATACTACTTAGATTTTTTTTGGTATAGAAACTGCTCAAAATTAATCTCCAAGAATTATTAGAGAATCTTCATATGAAAAGCCCGAAAAGCATTTTTAGAGGAAAGTTCAGAGATTGTTTCAAACAACATTATCACAATGGTTTCAAGAGAGAAATTTAATTTTTATTTTCAAGTTAGCAGTCAGCAAAATAAAAATTCACAACTATTTTTCTATAAATTTGCATTTGATCCTTTATCTGATAATGTCCATCCTGTTGTCTTGCATTTTCACATAGAATTTACTGCATTAAAATAAAAATTGTTCATAACAAATCAGTTTATTGATTCGCCGATGAATCATACTATACGTAGTTTCTTTGAATGAATTATACACCAAGTCTCTTCCACTGTAAGTTTATTCAATGAAACATTAAACTTAATGCCACATTTCACATTTTCAGACGTTATCTTGATCAAAATTATAGACTTATACTTCTATGCTTATACTTCTATGATTTGCAATGGGTTATGTATTTAACTGGAAGATTTTTGAATCAGTCACTTCTAAACTTACAATGATATGGATCTTTCTTCTAGTACTAATCGGAACCTTCACTCTTACAAAATCCTGGGACTCACTATACTTATCTCTTATAAATACCGTTTACAAATAACAGAAAATGGCAGCCTCATTAAGCTTTAGGTACAATTTTTTGGTAGATGCTGATGGTGACAGTTAGAGAAGATAAATAGAAGGCTACATGATTGATAATATCCACTAATAAAGATCCAATTCAAGTTGTTCTTTGCCAACTTTTTGGATGTTATCTACCAAATTTAATATTCAAATGGTAGCGCTCACAATTTTTTAAGCACTGTAGAGAATAACCAACAGTAAACATTCTGTCATCATTGGTATAATGACTGATACCGAGAATCCAGGGGCTGAAGTACAGCAAGAGGTAACTATTAAGGAGGAATATGAGCTCTGGAGAAAGAATTGTCGATATATGTATGAATTTGTCTCGGAAACAGCATTAACATGGCCATCATTGACGATTCAATGGTTACCAAATTATGAAGAAATTGATGGAATAATAAATTCAAACTTATTATTGGGTACGCATACATCAGGAGAAGATAGAAATTATTTGAAAGTGGCTACCACTCAAATACCAAACTCTAAGTTAAAGCAAAAAGCTAATACCAGATTGAAAACGATTAAAAAATTTGAAAATGATTATGAAATTAATCGAGCAAGATATATGCCACAAGATCCATCGATTGTAGCTACGATTAACGGAAATGGTGATATTAATATCTATAACATAGATCAGGAATCTGATACCAATAATCGGGCAATAAACACATTTTCTCCTCATCTGGAAAATGGGTATGGATTAAGTTGGAGTTTATTCAATAAAGGAAATTTATTGACTTCATCTGACGACAAGTCGATATGTATTACTGATACAATCAATAATAAACCAATTTTTAAAAACTTGACTAGTCATAACGATATAGTTAACGAAGCAAAGTGGCATAATTTTAATGAAAATTTGTTTGCTACCGTGTCTGATGATAAATACACGTTTGTTTTTGATATTAGAACTCAAAATGAACCAATTCTTCGATATCATAATTTGGATGGTATTAATTCATTATCGTTTTCCCCATTTTCTCATAATTTAGTAGCAATTGGATCAACAACATCAAATATTAATCTTTTAGATATGAGAAAATTATCCAGTAATAAAAATCAAAGTCAAGGTTTATTACATTCAATGATGGGACATTCAGATTCAATCACCTGTCTTGAATTTTCTCCTCATAACGATGGAATATTAGCATCTGGTTGTCAAGATCGTCGATTAATCATATGGGATCTTTTCAAAATAGGTGAAGAACAACAACAAGAAGATGCAGAAGATGGATGTCCCGAAATCTATATGATGCATGCTGGTCATACAGGTGCAGTCATGGATTTGAGTTGGTGTCCTTATAAAGCATGGACTGTAGCATCGGTTGCTGATGATAATTTAGTTCATATTTGGGAAATAAGTAAATCGATTGTTAATGAAGATGATGAAGAAACTCCAGAAGACGACTACTTGGAGTAGAGAAGGGTGAGAAATCTTAAACAACACCATTTACAGTAGAGAATGATGAGATAATCGGAACCAAGACTATTTGGAATAGACTATGATGTGAGAGAAACAGTAGAACCTTGCTAGAATACGAAGCGATGGACTTATACGAAAGTTCACAATAGACGTGATATTTCGATACAGTAAGATATTCACTATCAAGAGTGCAAACATTGCAAAACACTAAAAAGATAAAACAAGACAATAGCAAGACATTTACGATGATGTGTAATATAGATTGATAGTGTAAATTTATTAGTGTAAAATACATATTTAATTTAAAAACAATTAATTATAATTTAATTTTATATTAAATTATTTTTTAGATAGTGTAAGTGTAAAATGTAAAGAGTATACCATACGCACTGTAGATAGATGCTGTCAGTTGCTGCTATATTGTAATCTGTTTACGGTGAAAGTTTTACTTTATAGATGAATACTATAAGTTGATGATGGTGTAGTGAAAAAATGGTGTCATAGACTTCGACAAGTTGTGTCGCGGTTTATGACAAAACGTTCACTAGAAATAAAGCTGGCGGTGAAGGTAACGTTTAAAACTATCATCATGTCAGACTTCCCACCGAACTTATCAATTAGGCCATTGACAATTGAAGATATTGACAAGTGTATTCAATTGGAAGCTAAAGGGTTTCAAGCTTCAGAACGATGTTCTGAAGAAAAATTTAGATATCGATTGACGGTATGTCCTGAGTTATGTTCGGGGTTATTTATTAGAGATTACGACATCAAATACAATGCCATCAACTTACCTGAGGTTGCAGATCGGTTGAGTAAACAACAGGATGACCAAGATGTTGATCTTGATGAAATTGATCCGTTGCCTGTCAAATCGTCAGTGATTAATGAAACTTTGATCGGCCATATAATAGCTACCAGAACTAAGAGTCACGTAATAGACGAAATGTCAATGGAAATTGCTAGTGATGAGAATCCAAATGCTGGACATTTTGAAAATTCAAGATTTATTGGGGTTCATTCCTTAGTAGTTGATCCAGTTTGGCAGGGAAAAAATTTAGGTACTCTATTATTACATGATTACATTCAAAAATTGTCAAATCAAGATTTGGGCGATAAAGTAATTATAATTGCTCATCATCATTTGATTCCCTTTTATGAAAAAATTGGGTTTACAAATTTGGGTAAGTCAGACTGTAAGTTTGCGGGAGAAACTTGGTATGATTTATCAATTGATTTGGTTGCAGAAGATGACTTGTAAGAATAATGATTAAAATTATATTAATACCAATATTGTCACCAATATATACAAAATAGATAGTTCAAGTTAAACTAATGAAATATCATTCATAAATTCAATTTAGTCACTACTCAAAGATTTTGTGATTATTGCTCAATTTTGATTTCAATTCTGACTTGAGTTTCTACTTATTAGCTAACTACTATCAGCATTTTGTCTTGTATAATCCTAGATTCGCTATATCTTTATATTATTTCATGTTTATTAGTCAATTTTCAGTGTAAATTTATATTTAGAGTAACGTAATTATTACTGGAACTCTGTTTTCAATTGTTGTGGCCTTTTAATCTTTCGATATTGACCCCTTTAAGTCAATTCCTGACGTTTTCATTGTGGACCATCAAATCGTACACTACCGCAAACTGAAAAATTCCATAGTTGATACCATTCATTATGAATAATTTGAAGGTACCTCCAGCTATAAAGACAATATTCGATGCTTTTCCGGTTGTAACATATCCTCCTATAGCTAATACAACAGAATCCAAAAAAAAAGATCAAGAATCCCAAAATTATTACTTCAAGCCGGCTACTGAATTAGTTGATGATAGTAAATTTAAACTTGGTATCTATAATATCATCGAAGTTGAAAATGTAATGATACCTTCGGACCCGGTATCTTTCGGTATGGCTTTGATATTGGCTGATATCAACAAATTGAAACTTCCAACATCTGAAAATGAAAAATCAAGGTGTTGTTTAACCCAACTTTCATGTTATAGTTCGCCAAATGAACAATTACCAATGCTAATAGAAGACCAAAACGATACAAGAAGTATCAAGACTAGTCAATCTTTGAATGCATTGATTTTGAAACGAATGAATTGTCAAGAAAAAGTTATTAATCAATTTTTCACTGATTTGTATGACTGTTGGTTATTATGTTTGTTAACAGAAGATTTATCGATGAATACCTGGAAATCGTTATTTAAATTTGATGCTACAATTCTTGATCACTTACAATTGTATGATTTGATCCAACAAATATCAAATTGGCGATCGTTTAAAGTAAGAATTCCCCAATTATTTGAAACTAACTATACTTTCAATGCTATTGATTATTTACATGGTAAGAATAAGTCAAGTTTAACTAAATATTATCATTTGAAATTATCCCAAATATCAAAACAATTACCTGTGCTTTTGTCTTATAAAAAGTCCAACTTTATCACCTTAAAATTACTAGCATATTTCATTAGCATCGACCAAACTTTATCATCAACTAAATTGGGTTCTTTGATTAAAGGTCATCAAACTTATTTGAATGAGTGTTACAAAACTCTCAAGACACTTTAGTTTTATTAACGAAATATTAACTATACATTGGATTTATTTTCAATTTGTTTCAACATGCTTTCCATAATTGTATATAGCTTTCTTTAGCAAATAGTAGCTCTCGTTGACATGAAGAAACTTGAGAATTATAAATTGTATACCAGGTGTTCATATTTTGTTGTAAGTGGATTAGCCAATTCTGTTTATCATCCTTATGATCAATCTCTAGACCAGTTATTAATTCATGTTCTATATTCGCAACTAACTCATAATTAAGACATTCATCTGCATCTTTGGTATATGGGGCAAAGTCTAAAATCGATGGAAACGTCACTACAGTTGGATTACCTCTAGTCTCTCCGTTCTCCAATTTTCTATCAATGTGAAGAAGAATGTACTTTGGTAAAGGTTTCATGAGAACGTAAGTTCTTAACTCGGTCTCGGATACTTGGGTAGTCTTTTTGCCATTATATTTTGATAATAAGTGAGATAAATCAATTTCAGAAATTATTTCTTGATTAAAAACTGAATTCGTTGGTAAATCTAGTTGCAAAATCCAAAATTTTGATGACAAAGATTCACCAGCTTTTGTTTTATATTGAACTTGTTGATTTATTTCCTCAGAGACAATCGGAAACTTTGTGATCAACACATTACCTTGTAATTGCGTACTTATGATTGGATTTTTCAAAGTTTTCATTAGCTCTCGATTCAAATTATTCAAAAACCAAACCAAAAATCGTTTTGGTGATGTTTGCATATTGATTGCAAATTGATTTTTCGTCTTTATTGATATATATTGTAATACATCATGAGGCGATACGTGATTCTTGAATAAGTATTTTGACCAAATCTTTCGACATAGTAATCCAAATTTTGAATTTAGTGGACACTTAAGATCAACCAAATCTTTCACATTCGGTTGGTATGTCATTTTTATGTAGAAATCACGCAAGGGAGTAATATGACTTATTAATTGTAAGACTACATTGGAATAATCATTATTCGATAGATTATCTAAACCAATGTACCCAACTTTATAAGTATTATCATTGAGATCTCGGGATTCCTCAACTAAATCTTCGATTCTGTATCGGGGATTCAAAAGCTGAATGATATCATTCAAACTTGAGCTTATAATTTCATAATTTTCAGGTAAGATGTAAAACCTTTCGGTAAATAAATTCAAATAAATATAATGATTGGTATCAATTGAGTGTAAATAAGCAGGAGAATTGGTTGAGCGACCTTGAAAGTATTTGCCACATACTAAACATCCGTACACATTGTTCTTACTTAACGTTATCACACATTCCTTTTCAAAATCAAAATTTAGAAACTGTCGATTGATTGTGTTCAAATACTGTGATGTGTTTTTTGAAGTTTTTTTTAAAGTTTCAATATATTTCGGTATTTCTTCATCGGAATCATCATCTTCTACCTTGAGTTTCTTTCTAGCTGGCTCATTATCTTCAGTTGTCATAATACTAAGTTATCACTTGGGTTAATTTCTGTGTGCGATGATGAAATCTACTGATGAGAAACAAACAAAATATCAAAGAAGCAAAAGTTGATACACTACTACAGTAATAAACTCCATATAAACATCAGTTTTAACGTACAAGAATGGTTCACCATGATTCTATTGTACATTATTCTATAAAATAGGATATTTTATCGACAAAATTCATATAAATTGATATTTTCCATATCAATTTATGTTATATAACTTTATCTAGCTAAGATCACTGACATATGATAAACTTCTGAAATAGCTAAATCATCAAAATTGAGAAATTATTTATTGTATAGCTAAAGCATTTAAATTACTAGTTAATAAACTAGAAACATTATCTTCGATTAATTTTTCGGCAGTATCTTGTAAATGCTTTTTGGGATCTTGCTTACCAACATACCTGGTTTTCAATTGTTCGGGAGTCAATTCTGATTCTTCTTGAACTCTTTGATTGTATAATTCGGTGATTTTCACCATATTATTCAATCCAGCTAAATTTTCACATTCATGAGTATCATAATTTTTCAATTTTAAACTTGATTGCCAATTTTTCTTGTGCAAATTAAGTAACATGTTTGTATCATTGACAGTTTTATGATAATCTATATTTAATGAGTAGTAATGACGATTTACTCCATGAATTAAAGCTTGAATACTTGGTTTATTTAAATAACCAATGTTTGAAGTCGATTGTCTTGGTTCTTGACCCATCATCAAAGTAGTCGTATCAATAGTTCTGAACGCATCTATAACCACTTTACCTTTAACTGATTGTATTGGATCTACAACCACTGCAACTGCTCGTTTATTCAATTGTTCAAAAGATTGTTGAGTATTGACATCGACTGATGATAACCAACATCCAAACCCAGGATGTGAATGATACCATCCCACCACCATTTGATCTCTACCAGTTTGTTTCAACATATCCATCATTTTAGTTTGAAATACATCATCCACAGCTTCAACTGAAACCCCAGTACCTGATTGCGGCATTGCAAACACATCTATGACCTGTATTGTAAATTCATCAATGAATTCTCCCAACATTAATCCCATAACTTCCATTGGAACCCCAGCTCGGGCATGTTTTAACATTTTCAATAATGCCAAAGATGATATATAGACGGTTTCAGCATTGTCTATTGCAGGTCCATCTGCAGCTGCAGATTGTCCCCCACCCAATCCACCACTAGCACCTAGTAATTGTTGTAATCTTTCCATTTTATGACTATTATAAAACCTACAAAACTGTCAATTGTTTTATTTGGTGGCAACCAAAAACAAAATGTCGTCAAACTTGTAAACAACATTTACGACATTTGTTGAATTATTGTAAAAGACATTAAATGACGATGAACAACAACAAGGCAAAAGAATGATTAATGGTAAATGACGATGAACAACAACAAGGCAAAAGAATGATTAATGGTAAATGACGATGAACAACAACAAGGCAAAAGAATGATTAATGGTAAATGACGATGAACAACAACAAGGCAAAAGAATGATTAATGGTAAATGACGATGAACAACAACAAGGCAAAAGAATGATTAATGATAAATGACGATATAATGAACCCGACAATAAAGGAAAGATTGACAATTATTTCAAAGAGAGATGACGAATCATGGAATCATGATGAATAGCGACATTGTCGAGTAGCCATTGGCGAGTAGACACATTGTAGAGTAGATAGAAGTAGTGATATAGAGGTGAAGTGTAGTGTAACCAAAGACCTTAATAAGAAAGTGAAAAAAAATTAGTAAAGGAAAAAGAGTCTTGAGAAGATATCAAAAAACAAAAATGCATCTTTCAACCTTGTAGACAAAATTATTCTTATAATAAAACTTTTATCATATCAAAACTCATATTAAAAACTCATCATATTAACAACTTATTATATTAACAACTTATTATATCAAAACTTTCAATCATATAAAAACTTATTATATCAAAACTCAATCATACAATTTCTCATACTGATCAGATTATAAAGAGGTAAGAACAGTGTGTGGTTGTAGTGTTTAAAGATACGAATTATAATAAATAAATACATTCATTGAGAATAAATACATTCATTGAGAATAAATACATTCATTGAAAATGATATTTGTCATAATATAACCTCCATTTAGTTTGTCTTTTCCCTTTCTATGCTTATGGTAATCTGCTTCTACTTCTACACTCGGCTAATCGCGCACTTGCAAATCTAACTGAGACAATAATGATGGTACCCGAGAAGAACCTGATATACAAAACTAAATATAACTTACAGTAAGACTTCTTGTTGGATAAACTTCAGTTAAACTAATTGTATCATTCATTATTCATATCAATATTAATCAAGTTCTTTTATTTTCGCTTATATATTCCTCATTTCAATCAGTTATATTCTTTTCAACGCCAGTCATTATACGGACAATCAAATTCGGTTATTTGCACCCCGGGCTCACAACCCAAGACAAAGGATGATAAAAAAGATGGTTAGTATAAGAGATCAATATTAAATATTGTTGGTTTTAAAAATATGGTTTGGGGAGTAGAAGCTTTGAAAGGGAAGAAGTATCCAGCTAAGGATCATGCCAGAAGAGTTTATCAACATTTTGTTGAGAAAAACCCGGAAAAGGCCCAAGGAAGTGCATTTTTCATTTCAGGTGATGGAATTGATATGATTAAATATTGTGATCAAGCAAAACCATTTAGACAAAATCGGTATTTTTTCTACTTGAGTGGATGTGAAGTTCCAGGTAGTCACTTATTTTATGATTCAAACCTTGATGAGTTAACATTATACTTACCTAATATTGATTGGGAAGATGTTATGTGGTCAGGGATGCCATTGTCATTGGCCGATGCCCAAGCAAGAGTTGATGTTGATAATGTTGTTTATGTTGACGAATTAACTGAAAAACTTGATAATTTTATTAATAAGCATCAAATTTTTATTCTTGATTTTAATGATTATAATAAACCCTATCATCATTATTCACCAATGGCTCAAGATGTCGATTTTTTTTTTGCTTTAGATGAATCAAGAGTAATTAAAGACGAGTTTGAAGTTGAAATGATGAAACATGCGGCAAAAATCACCGATTTATCTCATCAAGCTGTAATGGAAGCAACCCCAATTACCCATAATGAAGGCCATATTCATGCGGAATTCACTTATCATGCTATGAGACAAGGCTCAAAAAATCAATCTTATGATCCTGTTTGTTGTGCTGGTGAAAATGGTCTGACATTACACTATATTACTAACGACCAGCCAACTGATGGCAAACATTCAGTTTTGATCGATGCTGGTGCAGAATGGCATTGTTATGCTTCAGATGTCACTAGATGTTTCCCAATAAACGGAACTTGGACTAAAGAGCATTTACAAATTTACAATATTGTTTTAAAAATGCAACAGAAAACTATGGAATTAATGAAACCAAATCAATCTTGGGAGTATCTTCATTTATTAGCTCATAAAATTCTCATACAAGAATTTTTAAAATTAGGAATTTTCAAATCGGAATTTTCAATTAATGAACTTTTTGAAAGTAAAGTTTCTGGGAAATTCTTTCCTCATGGTTTAGGTCATCTTTTAGGTTTAGATACTCATGATGTTGGTGGCTATCCAAATTATAAGGATAAAGATCCTTTATTAGTGTACTTACGATTAAGGAGAAATTTATTACCTGGTATGGTTGTAACTAATGAACCAGGAGTATATTTTTCTCCAAATCTATTGAAAGGAATAATGGATGGCGAATTTGCCAAATATATTAACAAAGATATTTTGGATAAATACTGGTACATTGGTGGAGTCAGAATTGAAGACGATATTCTTATTACTGAAGCTGGTTATGAGAACTTAACAAAAATAACTTCCGATCCAAATGAAGTGGAAAAAATTGTTCAAAGGGGATTGAACAAGAAGTTCCATAATGTAGTATAAAACTGAGTAGAAAGTAAGTAGATCCTAATTTAATTATACATATCAATCGTCCACATGTTTAGTACTTATACCTGGTTCACCACCACCATGGGTCGAACAAAGCTCGCCCTAGCTGAGTGCGAGTAGCGGGTCTAGCCGCACACAGACGCACGGTGCACGACGTTGATATTGATTGTGCACTTTGTTGATGAAAGCTGTCATAAGGAGTAAGATATAGCAATTTATTCAAATATGGACGAAAATTACGATGTTATAGTGTTAGGTACTGGATTAACTGAATGTATTTTATCAGGATTACTATCAGTCGAAGGTAAGAAAGTTTTACATATTGATAGACAAGATTTTTATGGAGGAGAATCAGCATCATTAAATTTAAGTCAATTATACAAGAAATTTAAACCATCGAGTCAAAAACCAGAGAGTTTAACTGGCAGAGATCGTGATTGGTGTGTTGATTTGATTCCCAAATTTTTAATGGCCAATGGTGAATTGACAAATATTTTAGTTCATACTGATGTTACCCGCTACATTGAATTTAAGCAAATTGGGGGTTCGTACGTTTATCGAAATGGAAGAATTGCTAAAGTACCAGCAACCAATGCCGAAGCCATTAGTTCTTCGTTAATGGGGATTTTTGAAAAAAGAAGAATGAAATCATTTTTAGAATATATTGCTGCTTATGATGATGAAATTGTTTCTACTCATAAAGGGTTAGATTTAGACAAAAATACCATGAATGAAGTTTATTCAAAATTTGGTTTAGAAAGTGGTACTAAAGATTTTATTGGCCATGCTATGGCTTTATGGTCAACTGATGATTACCTTAATCAGCCAGCAAGACAAACTTATGAAAGAATTTTATTGTATGTACAATCGGTGGCAAAATATGGAAAATCCCCTTACATTTATCCATTATATGGTTTAGGTGAGTTACCTCAAGGTTTTGCCAGATTATCAGCAATTTATGGTGGTACTTACATGTTAGATACTCCAATTGATGAAGTTTTATATAATGAAGATGGAAGTTTCCAAGGAGTTGTGACAAAAGAAGGAACAGCTAAAGCGCCTATTGTTATTGCTGATCCAACTTATTTTCCTGATAAAGTTAAAAAAACTGGACAAAGAGTTATCAGAGCTATGTGCTTATTAAATCATCCGATTCCAAATACTCATGAATTAGATTCAGTTCAAATTATTATCCCTCAAAATCAAGTTAAAAGAAAGCATGATATTTACATTGCTTGTGTTTCGTCAGTTCATCATGTTGTGCCAAAAGGATTTTATTTGGCAATTATTTCGACTGTAATTGAGACTAATCAACCTCATGTTGAGTTAGAGCCAGCATTTGAATTAATTGGTACAAGATTAGATACTTTAATGGGTATTGCCGATTTGTATGAACCAATTGAAGATGGTACTAAGGATGGAATTTATATATCTAAATCGTATGATGCTTCGTCTCATTTTGAATCAATGACTGATGATGTCAATGATTTATATCAAAGAATCACCGGAAAACCTTTAGTCTTAAAGCAAAGACCTACTGAAGATGAGGAAAACCTTAATGTCGAAAACTAGAGGTATAAAACACCAGTAGAAGAACCTAGAGACTAGAAATTAAAAACTAGAAACTAGGCACTAGACACTAGAAACTAAAAACTAGAAACTAGGCACTAGACACTAGACGCTGAAGACTAGAAACTATTAACTAGATAGCTAGATGCTAAATAAATGCAAGAATACCTGGTGACTTAATGTTTTATTTGATCTCAATAAATGATTATATGATATAGTTTACAAGTGCAAAATTGTAGTGAATCTGTAGTAGAGTTTTGTATTATTGTAGTATCTGGACACTTACCTTTAATAAATAGAGACTTTATGGTAGTATACTATTAATGGTATCCTTGACAATCTCAGAATAGGTGAATCAATACAAATGATGATAGCATCGCGAGTACAAGTACAAGCAATTCTTCTGAACTTGAAAGGCATGATTGTTTGGTTTTTTACTCTGTTGTTTCTTTAGAACAAAGAAATTGAAACAGGAGTGAAAGTTAACATTTTATAAGTCTCATACTAAAAGGTTACTAAATAGAAATTTACCATGTTGAACGCTGCTATTATCATTATCGTTAATAGTTTTTTTTTTGAGAATAATTTGCGATTTAAATCAAATGATTGATATGGAGGTTTTAAATTAATAGTGGTATAACTTGTAATGTCTAATTAAATTGTTTTAAATTACTGGTGGTATAACTTGTAATGTCTTCTTAAATTGGCAATGGCGACTGATTCGATTTTAAAAATTTATGGTTTAGCTTTGTTTTACTAACAACTCCAACAATGTTCCATTGTAGTTTCTTGAGAATTTTTTGGTGCTATCAACAATGCTTTACAAGTACTACTTCCCTAGCTTTAGCTTAAAATAAAATTTTATTCATTTTATCAAAAGTAAAAGAGAGGTATATTTCGTAAAAAAAAGTTGAAAGTTTCCCAAAAACTTTGGATTACTATCAATTATTATTTTTAACACTTTTAGTAGCTAGGTGAAATGTCATTGATACTTGACTTCACATGGTGTTAAAGTTTTGATATGAACTATGGTGGTGAGTTCTAAACTTTAATGAAAAGTCCCGTGTTCGATCCTCTCTCACTTTGTTTTTACAAGGTACCATAAAAGAAGACAGTGATGTCAGACATAGTATAGACATAGTAAATCTACGGCGAGGACATGACTGAAGAGCATTCAGCGGGCCCATTTGTACATGTCTCATCAACTTCAGTCGATCAGTTTTTTTTTCGGGCTTCTTACATCGAATCAATGAATAGATTTCGTAAGCTTCTTTAGTTTTTTATTACTTCCATACACATAATTTGAGAAATAATGTCAGCAGAATTCAACATCATTAACCTTTATTGATTTGGTTCTTGTATTTTTTAAATATTTTGCCATTTGTGATACATGAATTGGATCTAAAGCACCAAAAGTAAAACTAGCAGTGTTATTCTTATCATGTTCATATAATAAATTGTATAATTTCTTAGCTTCAACACAACTTGGATAATCAATTTTTAATTTCAGATACATCTAGTTTTTTGATTCTTATATTGAATAGCGTTATTAATGAAACTGGAAATTATTATAGTTTTTTCTACAATAGACCAGAACTAAAATCAACTCCAAAACAAGCAAAATGGTTGGTGTATGTCAAATTAATGTTAATTCGAATTTGTTAGGGATGTGGATCAAATGCCAACAATTTTGACAATTTGAAATGTAAATACAGTGAATATTTTGAAACACACAATAAAATTTTTATCAGTTAACATAAATAATTGGTTGATAAAGTAATGAATCACCGCAAAAGCTTTTCTTGCGACTACTATTATTGAAGGCCCAGAAATTCAGTGTCGGTTAGTGAGTTGCCCTCTTCCACTTCTCTTTTGCTGTCATCTTCTGTTGCAGTTTCTTTTGATTCTTTATCGTCGATTTGGTCTATTTCAACTTCCTCAATTGTCTCATCAATTCAATCTTCGTCTATTATATCATCAAATAGATACTGGAATACTTCAAGTTCGTCAACATTAACAACAGATTCAATTGTTTCTCCACCTTTAGACTCGTCCACTTCAATCAATAGTGCCAATAGCATCTTAACTTCAAATACAGGTACAATTACGGTTTCTGTACCGATCTCTCCTCCAAGGAGTGGAGTAACTACTAGTGGAATTGAGAATACTAATAATGGAAGAACTAAAACCGGAAATAATGGTGGTGGAAGTTCTAATGTTGAAAATTCTGATCCTGAAAACACTAATAGTCGAAATACTGCTAGTCTAAATACCGGTAGTGGAAATACAGAAGTTGTTAATACTAATAGTGGAAATACTAACAATGCAAATACTGATAACGCAAATTCTAATGGTGGTAATATAACTGCGTTAATTGAAACCCCACAGACATTAATAACTACTACTTCCAGCAAATTCAAACCTGGCTCAAGTGGAGATCCAGTTCAAATAGTAACTGTATCAACATTTAACTCGGGTGCAATGTCCATTAGAACAGGTATTGTACTCTTGATTCAAATACTAGTTTTGCCCCTTCTCTTGTGATAGTTATCACACTTCAAAACTACAAACTTTGCCAACAAATTTTTTCATCTTTCTTCAAAAAATCAATTTTAGTTTCAAGGACTTTGAATAGTTCATTTTTATTTCGGTTTTATTCTTTTGATGTGCTTCATAGTTAATAAATTATTGTGTTTTTTAAATACTCAATGTTAGATTTGTAATTCTGGCTAGCCGTTATACGTCATAACCAAAGCGATGAGGACTTGGATTAAGCATTGTACCATTGAAAATACTTTAGAATTTTCTAGCCTAAAAACTCCAACTTATCTATGACCAGTTACAACCCCCTTTTCAAGTTTGATTCAAATTTCTTTAACATATGTGAAATCAACCCTCTCGAATAGCAGATGCATGGAATTCTATATATAATATATATATAAATACTTATTTAATAAGAGATATCAATAAATTTCTAGTAAATGAGACTACCATACCTTTTCATATCTATGTTTAGGTTGCTACTTTTGCTGTTGCTTCTTTTGTACTGCTAGTGTCAAAGTATGGGGGTTTTTGTTCAAAGTATACCTCTCAAGTTGCTTATTAATCACTAGGCTACAAACAAATCAGAGTAAACCTGGGATATTTTTGCCTAAGGAGTAAAACTAAGGTCAAAATTGTAGAATTAGAAATTGAGTTATTGAATAGATTCACTAGTTATCTTTTGTTTTCACGATTTGATCCGTATCTACGCCAGTTATTTACTTTTGGTTACTTGATTTTGTTCAGGTTGATGAGCAAATATTAAGAGCGCAATTCAATAATTTTTCATAATTTTTTCTATATTTATTGTTTATCAGTAATAATACGGTAGTTATGACTAAAATTGATCCATCTTCGATCAAATTGACTCGAAACTTCACCACCAAGTCGGGAAATCCAATCACAATTGGTACCGGCTCTGGAACTAAGTGGCAATGGGCTAAGAAATCAAGATCTGATGACTTAAAAGATACTATTCATCAAGATCTAGTAGACCAGTTGGTCATGGCACTCAAATTAGGTTACAATCATTTGGATACTGCAGAATTTTATTCGACTCAACCAGAAATTGGTGAAGCTATTGTTCAAGCCGGCATTCCTCGTCAAGATGTATTTATTACTACAAAGTATTCTCCTGGATTCATGACTAATCCTGCTTTGACAACAGGTCCTAAGGAATCGATTGATATTGCTTTAAAACAAATGAAAACCGATTATATCGATTTATTTTTAATTCATTCTCCATTTTTCAATGAAGGCAGTCGAGGTCAAACTTTAGAATCTGCGTGGAAAGAGATTGTTGAAGCTAAGAAACAAGGGAAAGTAAGACATATTGGAGTCTCAAATTTTACTATTACTCATTTGGAATCCATTTTCAAAGTTACGGATTCCAAGGAAAACTACCCTCAAGTAAATCAAATTGAATTTCATCCATATTTACAAAACCAAACCCCAGGGATTACCGAGTTTTGCAAAAGACATGATATTCAAATTGAAGCGTACTCTCCATTAACTCCTTTATCTAGAGTTGAAAAAGACGGCGAATCAGTCGATCATCCACTAAAATCAGTTTTGCCAAAATTATCGCAGAAATATGACAAAACTCCAGCACAAATTCTTTTAAGATATACATTACAAAAGGGATATTTACCAATAACGACATCTTCGAATGAAGAAAGAGTGAAACAGTCTTTGGAAATTTATGAATTTGAATTAGATGATGATGATTTAGCTTTGATTGATAGTGAAGGGTCAAAATTTAGACATCGAACTTTCTTTAATGAACTTTTCGAAGATTGAACTTTTTCGTATCTATGAACGTTTTAGAGTAAATAAATCTTTGAATACATATTGATATTACCTAATTTATTAATCTCATTATTCTAAGTATTATCAAACTAATCATAAGTTTCTCAATCACTGGAATAATAAAGAAGCAGCCAAATCGATATTTCCATTTGTCAGAATTAACGCTTTAATCGCCTCATCTTTACTAAATCCAAGATCAATTAATTGTTTTATTTCGGCTTCTTTCGGTTTATAAGAATTTGAAGTCGAGGCAGGATTAGAAGCACTCGTTGAACCTGAACTAGTTGATGGTTTTCCTAAATTTTGTCTTTTAATTGCTGCTTTGGCAGCGGCATTATTAGCTGGTTTCAAAGGTTCACTGAATATATTGCCACCCAAACTTTGCCCGCCAGGATTAGTTTTGTTAGCGCCAGTAAAAGGATTATTTTCAATTTGGGATTCTGGTAAAAACTTGGTGGTAATATGATCTCCAATAATTAATTGATCGTTAACCAAGTCTATAACACATTTGTGTCTTCTCAACATATCCAAACCGAATAATAAATCTACTTGAGTATCCAATACCATAAAACTACATGGTAATTCGATATTGGAATCACCAATTTTAATTGGAGTTGAATGAATTTTACCTTCAATTTTTTGAGATCCAACTCCCCTAGCTTCACCAATGAATCTTCTATCAATTAGTCTATCTATTCCGCATTTCTCGGCTAATCTAGGACTAATTATTGTAGATTGTGCTCCTGTATCAACAAAGGCTTGAACTTTGTGATCATTTACCCATAAATCAATATATAACATGGTAACAGTAGCAAACGATTCAGGAGTTATATCGTATGCTAGCTTATAGTTCTCGTCTATTTGCTCTTGTCTAATCAACTCTAAAATACGAGCTTGTGCTTGTGGATCATCAGGATTCTGTTGCAATCGTCTTAGTTCTTCTTGCTGAGCGGTAGATGTTAAATTATGTTGTTGTTGCATATCCAACATCAATTGTTTAAACCTAGCAGGATCATGAACTATACTTTCAATATCAGGATTGCTGATCTTGATCTGATCCAATAAATTTGAATTCGATAACAATTGTTGACGAGCCATTTCAAATTGCCCATCCATATTACCAACATTACCAGATTTATTAAAACCAGATTTAAGCTCAGCAATAACTATCAAGTCGTTATCTTTGATATCCAACTCATCTAACCGTTTATTCTCTTGTAACGTTTTACCATTCAATTTTAAGATTTGTTTATCAGGTTCTATCCCCGTTTCTGCCTGTAAGTAAGCTTTGAAATCGTCAAGTGTCAATGATTGGGGTATGTCAACAGCGATAATATCACCGCTAGCCTCTACGCTGATTGTTAAGTTCATGGTAACCAGAAAACAATGAAATCTACACCAAACTGGTCAATATTTATACTATGCGCCATCATAAAATGGTGGTGAATTTGGTGGCAAAATAATTCAAATTATTTACTAATGATATATAATAGAAAAGTATTCACATCTTCTCATTGTTACTTAAATTATTTGTATTGACATTCAAATCCGAATTCTTTCTTAATAATTAATAATTTTTCACTAGTAAACTAGTAATAATCAAACTTTTAGTGCACTCCGTGGTCCTATGATTCTTTAAAGGTTAAAAGTTTGCTCTACATCTAAATCGCCGAAACTGTATATTTACAACACTAATGTACAAAATTGATTGAACAAATGAAAACTTGATAATAAAGAATTAAATCATAAAATTGTGTAGAATTAGCAATTTTTCATAAATTAGACCGATTTACTAAACCTGATATTCAATATTCATCAGCAATTATATCAATTGATTTGCTGGTTCTGCTCTTATCTATCATTTACTTGTTGATCATCTCCTTCGTTTTTTATTGAACTTATAATTGGGGAACAATCATCGAAACATGACCTCCATTCAACAACATCTTCTTTATAACACTGCCTTTTTTTCCAGAACTATCACCCTCTTCAACATCAACCATCACCATGTTGACAAAATCATCAAATCCGATTAAAGTCCCTGAAAACTCCTTGTCATTGGTCATTAACACAGTTATCTTTTTGCCAATAGCTCGATCAATCACTTCTAATGGTAATATCGTCGTTGCGTGTCCACTAGAATCGATGCTATCTGACATGGCTCTTGATTCACCACTAGTTGCCTTTGCTAAACATCAACACTTGAAATTTTCAGTTGCCAGTTTTTGAACTTGGACACGACCACCATGATGCTATAGAATTAATCTTAAACCAAAAGAACCCTAGTTGAATATATATTCGTTAGTACATACAGTTACATAACCCCTGGATAGTATTACATTAGTAAAAAAAAAACCAAAAAAAATTAAACCGAAAGTTAAATAAATCATTAGTATAGTTTATAATAGCAAACAAACTCTTAAGATGATGGATTAGACAAATGAGTTAATAATTGATTAGTCAATTATGTTTTGAGTATCATCTAGTTAAGCATTTATGAATCATGCAATCCCGGATCAAGCGATATCAACTTGCTAAGCATCTATGGAACATGCGATCCCGAATCAAGTTGCATCTGCTATCAAGTAAGGAAAACCCAGAAGTGTATTAGTTTTAGTTAAGATTGATATACATTGAACCACTAACAAAACAAAATTTGAATTTATTAAAGCAGTCAACAATGTCTTGAAGGATTACTGAATGAATAGCAAGTGCAATAGTCAGAATAATATAAAGGTGATCAACCTTTTATGATTACTGATAGAATCACATGTGGCTTTGACTGTAAACCATCAAAAAAAAACCAATAAGAAAGAACAGTTGATATTCCATCGATTATGTTTTTATTTGGGCCTTATCTAATGTCCTTTTATTTCCATCTTTATGATTTTCTTTAGCTTTATTGCTACTGAAGGCTAAACTTCTTTTCTTCCAACCGTCAAAATCAATTAATGCTTGCATACAACCCCATTCAGCAATTTTATTTTGTAGCCAAACCAAGTTGACTGGTTTGGTTAGGTAATCATTACAACCAGCCATAAGGGCGTTTTGACGATCAACAGAACTATTAGATGAAGCAGTTAAAGCAACAATAATCACTGGACTTCTAAAACTGTTCAAATCAAGCTCTTCTTCCTGAGTTAATTCATGAGATTGAGAATTGATTAATTCCGATTTATTAAAAACACCAATGTGATTAATTTTTTCTAGATAACGGATTTCTTTAGTAGCTTCAATTCCTGATTTTATTGGCAATTGAATATCCATTAATATTAGATGAAAGCCCCCTTTTCTCCATTTGTCTATAACTTCTTGACCATTTTTGGCAATTTGGTAATGAATTTTGTGCTTTCTTAAAAATGCCCCCAAAATCGCTTGATTAATAGCATTATCTTCAACCACCAAAACAGAAATTGATGGCAAAACTTTTTCGGTAGTTGATTTTACTGGCATTGCATCGACTTTCTTAGTCAACTTTGTTAGTTTATTTGTACCATTTATTTGGTTATTGCTAGTAAATTTTTCTTCTTTATCGTGTTTATCATCTTGATCGTCAATGTCTTGGGTAGCTTTTCTGGTTGTAGGAGTACGGGAAGGAGAAGCTAATACTGGATTTTGTTTTAAAACTTGTAAACCAGATGATTTTTGTACTGGTTCAGGGGTTGAATCCGGAGTTGATTCATTGGTTGATAAATTATCGGTATTTATCTTGGATAATGACGTTGTTGATC
The DNA here is from genome assembly GCA_030705115.1 of Suzukiozyma pseudoglaebosa. Taxonomy (NCBI): domain Eukaryota; kingdom Fungi; phylum Ascomycota; class Pichiomycetes; order Serinales; family Debaryomycetaceae; genus Suzukiozyma; species Suzukiozyma pseudoglaebosa. Next base: position 56,366 of record JANIWI010000053.1, on the reverse strand, counting down.
GTTTTGGAAGTACTGCTCCGAGTTTATCAAATTTTTCATCATCATTCTTTTTAGCTTCATTACCAGTTAATGAAAAATTTTTGGGTAATAATAAAACAGCCTGAGAAGCCGGGGACTGAGGTGGATTTGATTGTGATCTTCGATGAATATGAGCCCCTGAGGGTATAGGAGATTGTTTACTATGTAGAATCGGTGATAATTGACTACTATTTTGATTTAAATTTGGAGATGATGATCGTTCCTTGGTTGCAATTTTGGTATTAATATTATACTGAGGTTTGGGTTGATAACAGGGTAGATTTGGAAGCACATTTTGAGGATGCTCTATTATTAATGCTTCATACATATTCATACCAGTGGGATACTAATTATCTAGTATGGAAAATACGTTTTGATCTGGTTCCAAGGTAATGAATTTGTTTATAAAACTACCGTTACTAATAGTACTATGAGCATTCATATTATTGATATTGATATTATGATTGAACCCCGATTTTTCAGGACTTACTGATAAATTTTGTTTCTTATCTAAACCTTTGTGATACTCCAATTTTATGGTTAAATCGGCAGAATCCCATGTTTTGCCCAAACTATTTGGATACTTCATCATTATCATTGTTTTCAAGTCATCAACCAAATCTTCAGCCAGAACTAAAATAGTTGTAGGATTACCATTAGCAATTTTAACCCAAATCCGTCGCTGAAAATCAGGAGAGCTTGGAATATCCATTCCACTATGAAATCTATCATATGAACCTTGAGAATTCATCGAGTTCGTATAGTAATGGCTATTTGGTCTCGAAGAACTCATTCTCGTTCCTACAGTATTTGAACTGAACTGATTATTTTTTTTATAGACAGGAAATGGTACTCGACAATTTTGTTGATTGTTGGAAAACGGGAATTTTTCCAGTAATTCGGGAACTACAATGATCTATATAGTAATAAAACGACTAAAATTGACCACAATAATTCATGAAATGAAAAAAATCGATGAAAAACAATGAAGAACAAGAAAAAAAAATTCTATACTTGATAATTCTGTAGACAATTGAAGCTACTTAAACCTTATTAAAACCTATGAAAGCTTACAAGAACAGAGGCAATGGAAATTTCTACATTAAATTCTCACATTTGCTTTATTGAGTTCATAGTTGATAAGTCAAAATTACCAATTTTGTAATACTTAGTTCTCAATTCATAAATACTAGTATAACTATATCAACAGTTATTAATTTGAAACTACTTTCATGTCAATTTTTTTTTCTTTTTTCTCTTTCATTTTGTATTGCTACTATTCCCAATCATCAGTTTCATCACTGGGTTCGAGATTCTTATTTGGTTTCTTTTCATCGTCATCTTTGGTATCATCGCCAGTTTCAGTTTCTTCTTCTTCTTCTTCTTCTTCTTCTTCTCCTTCTTCTTCTTCATCATCATCCCAATCAAATTCTTCGGCTTCATCGTGAGTTTCAGTTAATTTTTTTCTGATTTGTTCATCTTTTTCAATTACTAATCTTTGGTTGAAATAATGATACCAAAATTGAGCATACGATATTTCTATTGGCACCAAATCATTCATAAGTTGGTTCAATTCAGGATATTTACTTAATAAGTTGGAAATCTCGTCAGTTTTATCATCAGGATTAAAATTGTCGATTTTATCATCTTTTAAATAATATTCCGATTCAGTATGTAATTTGTACAAATCTTGATCATATCTTGAAGTACCATATTTAATAGAAGATTTGAATAAAGTAGTTTCATTATCTTTCGCTGGAATCTTTTGTTTGGGATCCTCAACACTGATAACACTTGACCAAAATGACCCAAAAGATTTTACATAATTGATAGCTTTATTCTCTACTTGTTCCAAATGGGAATCTAATAAATCCAAAGCATTGTTTGCTTTACCTGATATATCAATTTGATCGAGATTTTCAACATTTTGCTTCAATTTAGTCAAATATTGATTATCGAGATTTAAATTACTAAATTGAGTCTCAATTGATTTCAAATTCTCAACGGTGGGACTAATCTTCAACTTAGTAAGTTGTTGCAATAACTGATCTTTAGTTTCATTGTACTTTTCATTGACGACTTTAGCTTCTTCACTAGTCTTATTCCATAAATTTTTTAAATTGGTTTCAACAATCGAATAAACAACATCAATTTCTTCTTCTAATTTCTCAACATTCTCTTCTGTGGAGGTCTTATCGTGCTTCTTATCAGGTTGGATCTCCTGAATCTCTTCCTGTTGAACTACGGGATCTTGAAACTCCATGTATTATCAATGAATTGCTCGAATCTCACCTCGCACAAATTTTTGTCATAGTTACAGTAAATAAAGAATCAATCCCAATGAGAGCTACAGAACGAGCGGAGCAAGATGACCACGGATTACGGCGTTTTAGTTCAGTATGGTGTGCTAGATTTTGGTAAAAAATCTGGACAATTTGGAGTGATATTGACATAGACAGTGTAGAATTAGATAGAAATTATGATATAAAGCAGACTAGAGAAGCAGAAAATTAACTTAAGAAGTAGAAGCAGAGTTCATAGATTGGTAGATACATTATTTCAGACTCAGGCGTGCAATAGTTTTATCATACTGGGAAATAGAAATTTGAAGTAACCAAAGTTGAACTAAAGGGAATGGAAAACAGAGAATTAATGAATAAAAGTGAAGAAGTAGCAAGCACAGTAGATTGAATACTCAAAAATCATAGAGAAAACTCTAGGGAAATATCGATTGAAACCAAAAGGTTAGACATGGCAGAATCAGATACTAGGCAGCTTATTAACTCAGAGATATCAAAACAATGGAAAAGTTGGACATGTGAAGTATAATTCTCCATGTATGATTATACTTAGAGTAGCTTGTGTGAATTAGGATTAAGGATTATCATTCAAATAAACCAGACTAGAATGAAACCGGTTGTAAACATAAAGTCCAACATTACAGTGAGAATGGTGATATATAAGACTCAAACTGGGGGTTGATTCAAAAGTAACCCATTTAAAAAAGGATGGAATATACTAGAATAGCGTACATACAATGGAATCTGTAGACAACTCCTACAAATATTGACAATCACCGACAAGTAGATAAGTCATGGAATCTGTAAATAACTCCTACAAATATTGACAATCACCGACAAGTAGATAAGTCATGGAATCTTGAGTACACAATATATGACGAGAAGCAGTAATAGAAGTTGAATCCAGCCTTTTATAAGGCAGAAAGAAAAATTACTTGCGAATTACCAATTGAATCCTATCAGGCAGCTAGAAATTATTCAGGAGATAGAAACAGAATAGAAGAAATACCTAACTTCACTCTTTATCAATAAATAGACTAAACTCAATAAAAGGTCGCTAATGGGACAAATGTGTCGAGTTCCATTAAATTATTAGAAGGTTTAGCGTCTATTGACATTTTGAATGATATCTTTAATATCCACAATTCACTACACAGTAAATCCTTCCCATCACTATTTATGATACCATCATTACCTTGTCAATCTTTGCAAGTTGCCAAATGTAATTAATGTAACTGATTTACTCATACCCCACAAACCGGGATTCTATTTTCAATTCCCGATGTTAAAAATTACATTTGTAATTTACAAAATTGTGAAAATTTACCTTGAAATTTTGTGCCTCTAATATCAACTTTAATTATGGCTCTACTTCTACTACTGCCATATTCTTACTACTTTTTATTATCGTTTTTTTTCACCTACTTTGGGTATTGAGTTTCTCTTTTGTTGGTTTGAGTCATCGCACTATAAATTTGAGTCAAATATTTAGTCAACTAATATGTTACCCCTGAAGAGAGTTCTAAGTCTTGTTCTGTTGAAACAAGCATGGTTCAAACTGAGTTATTCTGGACCCCCGATATTCACTAAGCCAATCACGTTTAACCTTGATTCTTCTTGTATAATTTTGGGTCCTGAAAAGCTGAATTTTTTGAAAGTATTACTGGGAAAATATCTTGCAATACCACCAACTTCAAGACGGTTATGTTCAGACATAGTCTATGTTGATTTCAACGAGAATTCCCGTGATAAGGTTTATCTTTCTGCAAGGTATGAACTGTTTAGTTCTAAAGGTGAATTAGAACCGGAAAATATCAATTCAGTTAAAAATTATATTATTGGTAGTAATAACTATAATTTTAGTGGTAAAGTTGATGAAAATAGGGTTCAAACTTTAATTGAATTGTTTAATTTGAGTCATTTAACTGATAAATGGATTAATTCATTAAGTAATGGACAATTACGTCGTGCTAGACTAGCTAAAGCTCTAATTGATCAACCAAAATTATTAATCATTGATGATTTATTTTTAGGATTAGATCCTACTAGTTGTGAATTAGTGAGTGAATCTTTACAAAATCTCAAAATTCCAGTTGTTATCGGGATGAGAGACCATGATAATTTACCAGAATGGATTGATCAAATTAAATTTGCTGATAAAACTGGAATTTCTAATAAAAAATACACCAGAAAATTATCCAAATCAGCCAAATTATTGGAAATTAATCAAGCTGATTATATTCCCGAAGTTGAATCCAATAGAAAGCCTAATTTCCAATCAAATCCAGTTGATCTTGAATTTGTTAACGCAAATATTCAATATAAAAAGCTAAAAATTATTTCTGACCTTTACTGGAAAATTCCTGCTTCAACTAAATGGAGAATTTTGGGAGACAATGGTACTGGTAAAACTACTTTACTATCAATTATTAATGGCGATCATCCTCAATCTTACAAAGGAATTCTTAAAATTAATAACAGGATTCGTAAACCAGGTGATGGATTATCGTTTTTTGATTTAAACAATTTAATAGGTATAAGCTCACCCGAATTGCATAGTTTAGTCCCTGGTGATAAAACTATGAAAGAAATAATTATGAACGGTTTAGTGAAAAATATTGGTAACTCTAATTTTGCTTATAATTATCAAGGTGATTCGAATGAATGGGTAGATCATATTTTAAATAAATTCCGATTAGAATTAAACAAACATGGTGAAACTCCTTTCAATCAATTATCAATGACTTTACAAAAATTGACTTTGTTCTTACGAAGCATTATAAAAAATCCTCTGATATTGATACTTGATGAAGCATTTAGTTGTATGAATGATATAGAATTGATGAAAAAATGTCATCAACTTGTTGAAGAGTTGAATATGACTGTTTTTATTATTGGACATTTAGATTGGGAATTGCCAAAATTTGATTACGTTATTAAACTTTTAGGTGATGAAGAACGAAATGTCAAATTCTATAAGGTTCTAGATAAACATGCTTAAATACAAGTATGAAATATAGAAAGAAGGGGAATTTATAATTTAATTAAAACCTAATTCACTAAAGGAGAAGAAACATCAAAAAGAATCAAAAAGGGTTTAATTGAGAACCCCAACAGTATATGTATCTTAGAATTGATTATATACAACGAAATTCATCAATGATACATGTATCTCAGAAAAGACTATGTATCATATAAATTTAATTTGTAGCCATATGTATCTTAGAAAAGATTGTATGAATTACTGAGATTCTTAGTATATGTATCTTAGAATAGACTATATATTATAAAACCAAGACATATTTCTATCTTTGCCCAACTTTTATCACTCAACAGATACAAAACAATAATCGTATCTTGTTTTGTGTGCGCATTTAATGATCAGGAGGGATTTGAGAAAACTAATTAGAAATCTTTTAGAAAACAACTTACAATCTTTCTACTTCCCTCTGTTGAATTAATTGATTTCTTAATAATTTCTAATATTTCCAAGAACTAGTCTTTTGAGCTCGTGACTTTTAATTGAAGAAAATGAAGAATATTCAAGAATCTAGGTGTTGAATTGCAAAAGAATATTCAAGAATCTAGGTGTTGAATTGCAACAATATAGCAAATCATAAGTATTGGATTCAAAAAGTAGATCCGCCAACTACTTTTTGTGTTGTTTAAATATTTATTGTATTATTTCAATAAAGTCTCGCATTTGGCCGAGATAGGAAATCTTGATTTGAAGTACGATGTTTCCTTTCACTTTGATTGTTTTCAGGTGAAACGAAAACAGTTGTGATTAATGTTCCAACACTATTACTTGGCCCTTTATCAACCGAAATACACTTTTGGATCAGGGTTTTATTGATTTTATAAATTTTACATAAATCCCATAAATTCAAAATTTTTCGTATATAGTTTTGATGTAAATGTAAATACTCCTTAGTATATCTACATTCTTTTGTAATATTCAATTATTTGTATTTTGTATATTCAGATTTGTATTAAAAAAAGAAAAAAGGCCATCATAATTTATTATACAGAAAATGGTTGTCCAATTAAATATAAGGTTGGCACATATTTCATAGCTTGCAAATATTGAAAACAAAATTTAAAGAACATTTCGTGTCAAGTAAACATTTTTTTCACAAATTGTACAAGATAATGTCAAATAAAGTTTTTTGCTGATACATTCATAAATTTCTGCATGTTTCTATGTTTTAACTAAATTTTAAAACCAAAATCATAGAAAGTTTATAGTATAGCATTGACATTTTTTTTTTTGAAAGAATTATTATAGAAAGTTTATAGTATAGCATTGACATTTTTTTTTTAAAAGTATTATTATTTATTGTGAATAAATAAAATAATATAAGTTATTCGATTTATTTAATGCCTATACAATCAGTAAAATCATGATAATCCATTTTTTTCAAAACGAAAAGTGCATAATAGAAAGTAAAATAGGAGGTGTAGAGTAAAAGCTTAAAATAGGGGGAGCTATACTAGAATGTTTAAAATAGCAAGTCTATGACCAGAAATAGTATATTCAGGTTAATTATCAGTTATTACCAAAAAATCAAATATATTCTAGAGAATAAGAACAGGGAACTCAGAACAGAAACCATAGAATACTTTGAATCGAAACAAGATGCATCGACCCGTAAATAGGAATTACAATTATGTATACAATAAGAGTATAAAGTTATGTATTATGTATACAATACTAGTAATGTACAAAAGTGGATAATTTACTAGATGAGTATATACAATAAAATATAGGAGATAGGAAAAATTCATGAAAACATATACAATAAGAAATAGAGCCAAGAAGATACAAAAGCGTCTATATCTCAACTTGGTTAACTATATGTTTTCTTCTACTAATTAAGGAGTTCATCAAAACGGAAATTATTAACTACAATGTAATATGACGTAGTTCATATCATTTAGAAATCTCCTATTTCAATATTACTAATAGTAGTAATAATAATAATAATAATAATAATAATAATAGTGGTAGTAGTTGACATATCCTGATTAATTATAGATTTCTATCTTCATACAATTGTTTCACTTTGCTCAATACTTTTTTTGCGTTTAAAGATTTTTTGTTGAACGATTTCTTCCAAACTCGATGAAATATTCTTCGTTCACTAACTTCTTCTTCTTCAGTCAATCATCAGTTCTTTTTCATCTTTCTGTACTTTCTGTACTCTCTTCTTATTACTTATTCTTCTTCGCTCCTTACTTCATAATTCTTCTTCTTCTTCATTCTGGACTTTCATATTTTCTTCCTATTCTTCGTTCTATACTTTCAGTACTTTCATATTTTCTTCCTATTCTTCGTTCTGTACTTTCAGTACTTTCTTTATCTTCTTCTTCTTTCTTCCTTTTTCCTATCTTCATTCCTGTTGATGGTGATAATCCTATTGGTTAGTTCAAGTCTTGTACCATCCTTGGTTTGTCTTGGCCGCTAATTCCGCGTCGACATTCGCGTTAAAATTTGACCTAAGTCGTACCGGCAATTAAGCTCGGTGTTTGAGTTTGGGCAATGTTGAATTAATTTTTTTTTTTTTTTTTTGTTCAGGTAACTTTAGTTAGTTTTCATTAATTTTTTAGTGGTCTTTCAATTTTTTTTGATTTACCTTCATTCGTTTACAGAATTTTATGGGTGAGTGTGAATTTCCCGGGTATACAAGTGAGATACCTGATGCTCCGGTCGATGACAGACCAAAATCGATCATTGCTGATCACGAATATGGAAAACTAATTTCAAGTGATCATTTATACGTATCAAAACATCCAGTGGGAGAACCTTTGCCAACCCCGATTGACGATGAACCTCCTTACATCATTTATTTAGCCACCTATGTTTCATATATCATTCTTATATCTATCGGTCATATTCGAGATTTTTTTGGAAAAATTTTTGAATCAGATGATTATTCTTATTTACAAGAAATTGATGGATATGCTCCTTGGTATGATGGTTTCGAATCTTTTTATGTTCGAAGATTGAAATCAAGAATTGATGATTGTTTTGCCAGACCCATTCATGGTGTCCCTGGTAGATATATTAATTGTTTTAATCGGATAAGAAAAATTGAAAATTGTTGTAATCATTCTGATTTTTTATATGACGGTAGTTCAAAAGAATGTTTAAATTTATCAAGTTATAATTATTTAGGGTTTGCTCAATCAAAAGGTAAATGTACCGAAATTGCTTTAAAAATTTTACAAAAATATGGTACTTCTGGTTGTTCAGCAAGAAATTTATGTGGTACTACTGACTTACATGTAAAATGTGAACAAATCATCTCAAATTTTGTTGGTAAACAAGATTCAATTATTGTCAGTCAAGGTTATGGTACCAATGCAAATTTATTTAGTTCTTTAGCAGATTCAAAAACTTTGGTAATATCAGATGAATTGAATCATGCTTCAATTAGATTTGGGATTCGTTTATCGGGTGCTTGTGTCAAAGTTTTCAAACATAACGATATGATTGATTTGGAAAATTTATTAAGAAATCAAATTGCTCAAGGTCAACCAAAAAGTCATAGACCCTGGAAAAAAATCATTATTGCCGTTGAAGGGTTATATTCAATGGAAGGAAATATGTGTAATTTACCAAAATTAATTGAATTGAAAAAAAAATATAATTGTTATTTATTTGTTGATGAAGCTCATTCAATTGGTGCTTTAGGTCCTGAAGGTAAAGGTATTTGTAATTATTTTCAAGTTGATCCAAATGATGTTGATATTTTAATGGGAACTTTTACTAAATCATTTGGAGCAACTGGTGGTTATATTTCGGGTGATTATAATATTATTAATCGATTAAGACAAAATTATATAACTCAAAATTATTCAGAATCAGTTCCTCCTCCAGTTTTAGCTCAAATAATTGCAAGTTTACAAATTATTGAAGGTAGTATTAATCCGGGTGAAGGTAAAGAACGTTTACAAAGAATTGCCTTCAACTCAAGATATTTAAGATTAGGATTAAAACGTCTAGGGTTTATTGTATATGGAGCTGATGATTCTCCAGTTATCCCTTTACTAGTATTTTTACCAGCAAAAATGCCTTCGGTATCAAGAATGTTATATGAAATGGGAATTGCGGTAGTTATTGTTAGTTATCCTGCAACACCATTGATCTCGGCTCGAGTCCGGTTATGTGTTTCATCTGCATTAACTAAAGATGATTTAGATTATGTTTTAACGAAATTCTCGGAAATTGGGGATTTGATTTATTTAAAATTCTCAAGTGGAATTGCTGGTGGTGGTAAAATACCAGGCGAAAAACCAAGATATTCAATTCAAGAAGTTTTAAAAACCAATGTTGAAGATTGTAAAAAACCAAAATTGGGATAAATAAATAGTCGGCAGTTACTATAAAATATAATGTTTACTGAACTCAATATCAACAAATTGGTTGAAATTATCAACCACAGTTAATCTAATCAATTGATTCAGCACAGCATAATTGATAAATTGGTTTCTTTTGTCCCTGCAACCCTTAGGAAAACTTTATACCTTTTAATTGCACTTAATCATTGTCAAACATACTTTTATGGGCCAATACACCACAAAGTTTTCTCTAATTATTTAAAACCCATTTGTTTCTATTATTTATTTCTTGTAAAATAGAGTTACAAATAGATCATAAAATAATAATAATAATAATAATATTAAAGAGTACAAATAATAAATAATTAACAATCATAACAATCACTACAATCAATGTTAAAAACTAATGATTAAGCATATCATGAATAAGTAATCCATGATAGATCCTATAAAATCAGTAGATGACTAATTTAACTCTTGAAAACTATAGAATACAACGCACAGTCATCTCAAAAGAAGTATAGAGTGTAATAGATAAAGAATATAATATGTACCATAAAGAGTATAGTATTTACCTTTATGGGGCTTTATGGAAGTTTTATGGCTTTATGATCGCTTTATTGGTTGTCTTTTGTACAGTTTATAATTTTTAGCTCTATTGTCTCCAACTTACTATTCGGTTGACTGTGACTAAGAGTAGTGTAGTAAGTTCCCAATTTAGCGAAACAGTTCTGATCACCAATTCACTTTGAATAATTCTATTCACCAATTGTCATAAATACTCTAGTATTGGTCAGTAGTTCTGATTGGGCTCAGTAATTTTACTAGCTAGCACGGTGAGGCTCCAATCACGCCGTAGCTTTGTCTCACAGTCATTTTCTAAGGCCGTTCTTGGTTGGCCTTGCTTGTATTATTTATACTCTAGTACCATGCGGCTCGATCTAATGAGCTAGAAATGTATTACGTAATTATTTATTTTGGTTGAATGGTGAATATGTCAGTATTGTAAGCAACATATTACTACTATTGTTGCTGTTGCTGTTGTTGTTGTTAATTCAGCTGCCATGCCGCTTATACCTAATCAGTTTGTTCCTCCTTTAAGGTTCAATACAGTTGAACCTGATCTATATCGTGGAGCTTATCCACGAGAAGTTAGTTATCCATTTTTAAGTACATTACAATTAAAAACAATTATATCATTAACACCAAATCCGATTACTGAGGAATCTGATTCTGGTTTGGTTAATTTTGCTCAAACTAATAACATTCAACTAATTCACTTAGAATGTGCCCCCGCTGGTAAAGGTAAGAAACGGGGTGTACCAATTGATTACTCAACTATTTTTCATGCTTTACACTATATGATTCATAAGTCTTACGGGCCAGTGTACATCCATTGTCTCAATGGTGGTCAAGTTGTAAGTATGGTGGTTGCATGCTTGAGAAAACTTCAATTTTGGAGTTCAATATCTATTTTTAATGAGTTCATTAACTACACTCTAAATATTACTGTAAATGATCGTAATTTTGTTGAAGGATTTGAAGGAGAGTTAAAAATAAATACCAATACCAAGGTAGACTGGCTATGGACCGGAATGTCCAAGGGAGTGGTGGAAAATCATCCCCGATTGAAATTAATAGAAATATGAATAACCTACAAAATATCTAGACTATTACGGATTTTGGAACAAAAATGAAATTGAATTAAATACAAATATTATCATACTAGTGCTGAAGTAATGCATAGTTGCTGGTAAACAATTACAGTCCATATAGGTATTGAATCTTAAGCTTGTATGATCAGGTTTTAGCTTTACAAATGCAAAATTTTAATTTTTGAATAAGCACAAGATTGATTTAATTAATTATTAGAGTTTTAATTCAGTCTGAGCCTTAAAAATGTTTAAACAGACAATGGTTTAATGTTGTATTAGTTGAATGCCACTATTTTGATTCAATTGAAGTGTTTAAAAGAAATTTGACTTGTATTCATAAAACAGCTCATGTGAGGTACTAATTTTCATTAAGCTATCATTGATCAATCTCAATTATTTTTAAGAATGTTGGCGAGTTTACCAACACATACACTATCAATTCAAAAAGATTTTATCCAACATCTTCTTTCGTGAACTTGCTTCTAAAAAAACCCTGAGTATTAAGTATATACAGAGTTAGAGGTATGAAAAATGATTCTATTGAACAATTTACTAAGAACTTTGTTTCCATGCATCATTGAAAACTTATGGATGAACATGAAAATTATCTTTGCTTTTGATTAATTTTTGATAAACTCTATTTAATGGAAATCTATTTAATCTATTTTTGTCGTCTATACACGCTGGTAGAATAAACAATAAGCATTTTTATTTAATACCTGAGTTTCAGAACAATTGTAAGATATTTTTGCATCATCAAAATAGCACCATCCACGATTTTTTTTGGAATCACTTTCTTTGTATACATAAGAAGTATAATGTCCTGTGGTCAAATTACCATAATGATTAGCCACTCCATACAATTTATATCGAAATGGTGGAATTTGGTTTCTAGTTGGCAATGAACCTAAAATCTCTTGTTCTCGCTCTTTTGTATAAGTTTGAGTCTGACTGAACGATGTGCCAACTGGTGGCCAGTATTTAGTTAGATCCAAGATTTCTTTAACAGGATATTTAATAAAAGTATCCAATTTATTGAAATAACCTTGCGGAGATATTTTAAACCTTTTAAAATGAATTATCAAAACTTGTGGTAATCTTGTTATTGATATCTTCTTGGTTGATTTTGTTTGACGTTTGCAATTCGGACATCTCCATCTATTACTCTCATCTAATAATTCTACAGTAGTAAACTCCTTCAAACAATCATCCAACAGAATATCCGTATAAGCACCCAATTTAGTTGGGATAGGTAATGATAGTACTGAAAATGCATTATATGTAGTTGAAGTTTCTTGACATTCTAGACATTTTAATTGTGACAAATACTGACCTTGAAAGTAATCAACAATGACTGAAAAGTTTAATTTTAAATATCTCTCCCATTCAATTGTAGATGCCAATCGAATTGGTAAGCATTCTCGCATTTTCTCTTCTTCAGGGGTCAATTCAGAAATTGCCTTCTTCTCCAATGGATCCGATATTACCATTTGATTCAAGTCTTCATGTAAACTATCAAGTAAAAAAGTGAGGAACTCATTGCAATCTTGTTGATCATTATTTGCAAATTGCTTTCCTGGAGATAAAGATCCAACCACTCGTTTAAACTCAACTGGACTAAAATATTTTGTATTATTCGAAAACATATCAATCAATAATTTTACAAAACTATTTGTTAAAATACCCTTCGTACCGAGCTTATTATTAATATTAATATGTTGTCGATATGATTGAGAATTATTCGAACTGTTAAGATTGGGGAAGAAAAATCTTGTTAGTTGAGGTGTTGCTCCTAAACATTGTAAAATACTATTCATGTAGCAAGAGTTACCTAGATTGGTCAAACCAGTTGTATATTTAATCAAAAAAGTAGTAGGATCTGAGTTCACTTCTTTATTTTGAGATTGTGCCGAGGTTGATGAATTTATATCATTTCGACTATCTTGAAAAGAAGCTGAATTCTTTCTTGTAGGTGGACTAGGAGAAGCAAAAGAAGGTACTATCAGTTGAGAAGATACTCTCAGACTTGAGCCATTTGAATTGGATACTGAAGATGACAATTTATTTGAAGTTGGAGTAATATACGACGTTTGGGTAGCTTGCGTATTGTAAGCTATCAACGGTTCCATTGAACTTGTGTAATTTAAAAGATTAGATCTTGAACCATCTCTTTTAGGATCTGATTTTGCAGTTGACAAGTAATCGCCGAAATTCTTCAAATAAGGAGAGTTTGTATTCAGGGAAGTTTCCGCATCAGAAGATGAAAAAGTCCCAGTTCCATATTTCGATAACGACGCTTTTGGAGGTAAAATTTTAGCTGGTTCACTTTTAATTATAGATTTAGGACCATAAGTTTCAAACCAATTCAAAATTCCCCCATTTAAATAAAGAGGGTAATTTTTTAAGTGAGAAGATAAATACTTGTTTTTAAACATAATCAAATCAATCAAATTAGCAAATGGATTTTTCGACGGATTAACGACATCATCATCATTAATTAAATGATCAGCTAGATCAATCAATGAGAATCCAAATTTATAATTGTATAGAACAATGTAATCAAATTTACTTCGATTTAAGAATAAATTCAATTGATCTTCTGGCAAATGTAATTTTAACTTTGATTCAAGATCTTGATCACTATTATAACTCGATGAAAGTAAACTGGGAGGGATATTAATAATTTTAGAATGATTTATATGATTATGATCAAAATCTTTTGTTTCCCGATAATCAATTAAAAGAATTGATTCGTTCAACATTGAATGTAACTGCTTAGGACTGATCGATTCTGATGTGATCAAATTTGAGGTTGATTCGAGTGGTGGTTGTGATTCGATTTTTTGTAAATTATTGAATCTTGCCACCAAAGGATCATTTAGATCTTCAGCGGAATAAGACGTTATTGAAGGGTTTAAAAACCGAGATATTGATTCAAACGACTCCTTCTTCTTTAATAAAGTCTCTTTAATTGACAATAATATATCATTATTAGCTGAACTGTTTTCTGTTTTGAAAAATAACTCGAAAGCACATCTATAAGCAACGTAAGCTATCTCATAATCACAATAGTTGATTTTCTGCAATTTCTTAGCTTCATGATTGAAAATCTCGAGTAATGTAATCTGATAACTAATCAATTTACCATTACTAGACGACGACATCAATTCTTTAGTCAACGTCGATGAAACACCATAGAGCTCAATAGCAGACTTCATGCTCTGAGGGCAGCCAAGCAAACGCTTGTTCATGGCACTAATGGTCAAACAAGCTCCAGTAACAATCCAACGCTTATATGTTAGAAGTTAGTGTTGTAAGATCAGTTCCGAAAATTGCGTCTGGGGCGCAACCAGACAACGATTGCAAAATACTTACAAGAAGGTTGATTAAACGGCGATAAACCTTTGAATAAAAGTATAAAAGTGTAGTAGAGATGTTTATCTGATTTACAAGTTACCAGAACAGTAGTTGAATTCCAAAAAAAAAACAATTCAAAAACAACAAAAAAGCTATAACGGGGAAAACAATACTTAACTAAGACCAATTATCACGAACTATCAAGTGAGTGAAGAAGTTGAACCTTAAGAATTGAGTTCAAAACTTGGTGTTTGACAGAAAGCTTAAGGATAAAGCATTAAACTTTCTTTTGTAGCAAATCGATTCTTATAATCTAATCAAAAAATTATTGTTAGACTTCCTTTTCTGAGAAACCAGTTCTTGTGATCGCCTCTTCAATTTCCAAGGTGAGTTTTCAAAACTCTCAGCTCATACAATTTCTGAATTCTCTGATACCAGCATCAAAGCCTTGAGTCCATTCCCATAAGAAATTGGATTTGCCCTGAGAATGAACATGTTCCGAATATCTGGCAATCTTCCAGGCTTCAATTCTTCCTATAGCTGAACCATCGAATTTGGCAAATTGTAAACAATCTTGCCAAGCAGTTGTAAACCCTTCCTTGTATCTATGATGCTCGTAATTTTCATTTGGATTTTGATTGTTCCAATAATTTTCATGTTGTTGGAGTTGATTATTTAACGTTTCATCAAATACTTGTTGATCAGGTAAGTTTTTACCTCTATAACTACAAGGATTATAAATAGCTCCTTTATCAGTCATGGTTTTGAAATCCCATTCTCCTCCATTTCCAGATTGAAATTTATACGTCCAAAAATAATTTCCATATAAACCCCGTTGTTTAAATATTTCAATTTGACAATTACCATATTTAACAACTAATTCATCACGCTTGGATTGAGCATTATCACGATTCCATGAATCACCATCAAGAACGCACGAATATTCTCCCACCATTAAATCAACCCCTTGCCCATTATTAGATAGATTTGTTAGAACATCATTTTGTAAATCATCAATAATTTTTTGAGGTGCCTTACATTTATCATCATCACTAAAGCATCGATAGACATGATGGTCAATGACCACTCCAATTGATTCTGAGTCATTTTGATTACTTTGAACCCAGTCAACCCATTGATTGGTCCACCACCCATCAGAAATAACAATTGGTATTGAGCCATCAATAGATCTTATACCATTTATAGCCCCAGAATAATACCTAACTTGTTTGCTATTATTATTAGCAAAATTAGCTTCATTTACAATTTGAATACCACAGATATTATCAAATTTTTGTAAATTTTTAACCGTCCATTTCAATGAATCAATAATTTGTAATTGATACTGACTATTATTCCAAAAATCAGCATTTCCTCCATTTTTCTCTCCAGAATGATCACTGCTATTTGCACCACTTGGTAATCCATGTAGATCAATCAAAACTGAAATGTTTCGTTGACCAGCAGGGTCAATAAACTTCTGTTCAATGATTGACCATGAATTTTCATAAACTTTAGCAAATGAGCTGAATTTTGTTCCTTTAGTGGAATTATGAGAATCCAAATTCCAATATCCAACTGGGATTCTTACTGATTTTACATCGTGGTCTTGTAACCAATTCCAATCATTATCACTCATAAAATTCGTCCAATGGTGTTCGAATTTTTGTTTAGCTTCATCAATTCCAACTTGTTTCACTAAAAGACTCACTGCATCAAGTTCAGTTTCACAATTATCGCCAAACATTTCATGAAAGATCCACTTTTCATTCACAAAACATGCCCCTAGATTAACTCCGTAGTTATACCGATTTCGATAAATCTGTCTTTTATCAGGTCCTTGTCCTGGTGTAGCAGCAGGATCAGCAATTGACACATCCTTAGCCTTGGATTTCAACTTAAGCTTAGAAAACATAATAATAGTGTTACCCTTGGTTTCCTCCTATACCTTCGTATATCAGTAGGTTGCTTGCTCCCGTAGTGATTTACTAAAATTTTGAACCCCAACCGCAAACAACGTCACAATCTGTACAATCAGTATATTGATTCCAACTGTACTAGCTTAAACCGTAACTTCAAACCTTGCAACCAATCGTTTCAATCTAGATCGACGCCAGAATCTTGAAAGATCAACTACCTACTAACTAACTAACTAACTAACTAACTAACAAAAAAAAAAATAATAATAATAATAGGGAAAGTAACCATTTTTTTTTAGCAAAACTAATATTAAATCAACAATTGATTATCATATTTCCTTATTTTACCCCCAATTATCAACTTCTTTGCCTTTACTTATTAAACTATTATACTGGTTAGAGTGTAGATGGTAGCGCCATTTTACAAATGGTAGCGCGCAGCAATTAGAATTGACAGTTAAAGAGAAAGAGAGGAAGGTTGTAGAGTAAACTTAGGTGGAATTTTGATTGAAGTTGATAATGGAATGGAGAGAGCAGATTTGGAGGATCTCAATGACTTTTTCTGTCGATTGATTAAAGTATTTGGACAAATTAATACTCATTTCACGTTTTTAGCTTCACATTCACGAGCTACCATTCCTTCATTCGAGTTGATTCAAAAGTTGAATCCAGATATTAAAGAGATAGACTTGCAATGTATAAAGCTTTTATTTCCACCGTCGCAAATATTGTTTGAGTATATCGATGAGAACCAACTTGAAATGTTTTTTGTAGAAGATTTGAAACTGGATAAAGTCACTGGCTTTGTACAACATAAAGCCAACATGGATAACGCGTACAATATGGAAAAGAGGTCGAATTCTAAGCAAATCTTAGTTTTTGATTTTAAAGATGCCAAAATTGATGGTATTCAGGCAGTTGTCAAAGGTATTAAACGAAGAAAACATGATGATACAAGGACGCAACTGTTCTTTTTGAATTGCGATAGTATTATGTTGCAAAAGCTAACTAAAGACCAATTAATGAACATGATTCGAGGCAGAAATTTGAAATTCAAAAACTTAATCCTGGACTTTGTCAAAACTTTTAATCTGAATGATTTAGCACAACAAGAGCTACTAAGCCGGGCCGTTGATTCATTACCAAAACCTACAATACTAGAGGATCCTATTGATGTATTGTTGAATAAAAAATCTATTACTCCAATATCAGATTATCAACCAACTGTAGATGAAATGATTACTGCCTTGAAATCAAAACCTTTTTATCGAAATCAAATTGTAGGTCAAGATTATTTAACTCGTGTTTCTGAGCCCAAATATCAGGTTTTCCTTTCTAATCAAATACACCCTGAATTAAAACAAGCTTTGTTAGGTTATAAGGGTATTGATATTGAATCTCAACTATACACCCATCAAGCAGAGGCTATAAATGCATTATTAGATGATGAAAATGGAAAAAAAAATCATATTATTGTAAGTACTTCCACTGGATCTGGAAAATCGCTCATTTATCAAATTCCCATTTTAAACGAGTTGTTATGGGATAGACTGAAATTTTGGCCTAAAAGATCTTCAACCTCTTTTTTTATATTTCCAACAAAAGCTTTAGCTCAAGATCAAAAGCGACATTTGCAAGATTTTTTACGATATTTACCATCTCTTGCAAACGTTTACGTCGAAACTTATGATGGTGATACCCCCAAAAAAGAAAGAAATCATATTAGAAATAATGCTGAAATTATTTTCACTAATCCTGATTCCATCCACGCTTCAATATTACCGAACTATGATTTAGGCTGGCAAAGTTTTTTACAAGGACTAAAATATGTAGTTATAGACGAAATCCATGTTTACAAGGGGTTGTTCGGCATAAATGTAAGTTACATTATGGCCAGATTACTTCGTATTGCTGCAATGAAAGGTAATACAAACATTAGATTTATTTCGTGTTCAGCTACTATTCTGAATCCTGAGGTTCATTATAGAATTATCTGTTCTATCCCTGAAAATGAACATATAGTGCATGTGTCTAATGATGGCTGCCCTACAAAAGACAAAAAGTTAATAGTTTGGAAACCTCCACCTTTGATGAATAAAAAAGGCGATGTGCCTCAAGATAATTCAATATCAAGATTTGTTCCTCATGAAAGTGTGATAACTGAACTGGCAAAGATTTTAGTACAGTTATTGACCCAATTACCAACCATTAAGGTTCTTGTATTTTGTCCTATTCGTAAGGTATGTGAAATTTTGATGAAAGAGATGAGATCTCTATTGAATTCAGGTGATTTTGTCAACCAAACAGGAGTAGTACCAACTGATGTAATGTCTTACAGAGGTGGATATTCCAAATCTGATAGACGTGTGATAGAGGAGAAGATGTTCAATGGCAAATTACGCGCAATAATTGCAACTAATGCATTGGAATTAGGTATTGATTTATCTGATTTAGATGTGGTGATAACTTGCGGATTTCCAATACTGAAATCAAATTTACACCAACAATTTGGAAGAGCAGGTCGAGGCAAAAGCTCGCGAGGTAGCTTAGCTGTATTTGTTGGTGGTGCGAATCCTGTTGATATGTATTATACTAAAAATTGGCAAGAGTTAATTTATAAAGAGTACGAAGATTTGTGCGTTTCAAGTTTGATAGAAATGGGATCGAATAGCATGGCATTAGAAATGCATTTACAATGTGCAGCTTTTGAACATCCAGTATGTATAACAAGCGATTTAAAATGGTTCACGAACAAATTCTCGGGGCCTGATAATTTTGTACAAATTTGTAAAAAGCATTTGCACAAAGACTTTGACGGAACATATAGAACCAATCCAAAATATTTACCCTGGCCATCTGAGAAGGTTTTCATAAGGAACATTGAACAAGTAAATTATTCTGTTGTTGACATAACCAATAATAGAAATGTTGTAATTGAAGAGGTTGAAGAATCAAGAACACCATTTACATTGTATGAAGGAGCCATTTTCCTTCATCAAGGTTTTACATATTTGGTCAAAGAATTCAACTCAGATTCGAAGTTTGCAACTGTCGAACGAGTTAATGTAGATTGGATAACCCAGCAAAGAGATTTTACTGACATAGATCCGCTAGAAATAGAATACGTCAAACAGTTTCACCCTCCTAATGTTGACAATCCCAGTGATTTGCCTGTTTTTTATGGAAAAATTCAAAGCACAACAGTTGTGTTTGGGTATTTTAAAGTGAACCGCAGAGGGGAAATTTTGGAAGCTGTTGACGTTGATAATGCACCAATTGTGATGAAATCAAAAGGCTTTTGGATTGATATTCCATTCTCAGCGTTAGAGGTAATACAAGATAAAAACCTTAATGCAGCAGGTGGGATTCATGCAGCACAACATGCCATCATGAATATGCTACCCTTGTTTATAAGTGGAGGAGCTACCACTAATCCAAATGCTAAATTTACATCTACTGTTGGAGATGCAGAACTAACTACAGAATGTAAGGCTCCAGAAAAGGAATTCGCTCAAAGACAAAGCAAACGGAAGAGACCAGGAAGATTAATATTCTATGATTCAAAAGGGGGAGAAAGAGGTTCAGGGATGGCTGCAAAAACATTTGAATATATTGACGCAATCATTTATGCGACTTATAATAGGGTTAATCTTTGTAATTGTGAGTGGGGATGCCCTTCGTGTGTTAATGCAAGTTTTTGTAGTGAAAACTCACTAGTCATGTCAAAACCAGCAGCAATAATTGTTTTGGCTTCGGTTTTGGGCTTAAACTTGGATGAAATACGAGACACAGTCAAAGATGGACCCGAATTAAACATTCCCAAAATAACCATTGAGACTATAGAAAGGCCAGCACCAGTTGTTAAATTTTCTCGTGATGTTGAAATTGTGAAGTTTAGGCGCTTGAAAAATAGCCATGTTTTTGTGAAGAAAGAGACAGAAACAAACAAAGACATTATATCATTAAATTCAGATGATGAATGCGAAAGTGAAGCTTTCAATGATAGTGATAATGTGGTAGTTGTGCAAGACCAACATTCACTGGCTCTGGCTAACGTAGGCGTTAATGAAAAGCGAAATGACAGAAGCGCTCTTTATATACTGAATATCAAGATGGAAAAAGACTAGAATGAAGGAAATTAAATGAATGTATTATCTATGTATAAATAAATTATCTTAAGGCTCTTATTGAAGCTTTTCTTGTTAATCTTTTGACAAAATTTTTTACATTATCTTCGTTTTTTACTGGAGACTCTGAAGTTTTCATTGTAGCAGAGTTAGATGTACGGCTAGACAGGGACGAGTTATGTTTTTCCAATGCATAAGAAGATCTCCTCCGTGTAGCTTTTGGTCTAGCTTGTACAACGTCTGGCTGTAAATCTTCTTCTTTGACTACTCGGCTAGAGTACGTACGTCTTGGTTGCAATGCTGGACTTTCTGGTAGTATATGAGGTTTTGCAAATCTGAACACTTGCCGTATTGGTTTCAAATAAATGGAGGCTAAAGTTCCAATATTTAACTCCAATTCTTCCACGACATGAGGATCAATATTATCATTATTTGTAGCAATTGCTGGGTTTGAGTTTAAAATCACCTGTTTCGAAAAATATTGAAATTCTTCATGAGTACTTACATTAGGCGATGATATCAATCGCCAATATAAATAAGCTCTATCACGAATATCCGGGTTATCAGATTCTTCGGTTGCCCACTTTAGTACCTTTAAAACTATAGATTCACCTTCTTGTGGCATTTTAAGGTAAATTTTTGTTGTGGCTGTCATTGTAGCATATTGTACTTCTATTGGATCATCTTTAAACGAAACAATCAATTCTTCTAAAATAGGTATAGCATTATTTATTGATTCACCATATTGACCTAAGATCCAAATTAAAGAAGTTTTGGATTCTGGTTCTGTGATTAATTTGTAATGTTTTAACAATTCATTTAGGGCGTAATTAAATTCACCAGGATACTTTCTCAAAATATTTTTTAAAACGATAACTGATTCTTGGACAATGTAAGGGATTTCATTTGAGCATAGATCACAAAGTTCCTCTACACATTCATCAGCAGCATTCCTTACTTTAATAGCCAAATTTCCAAAAGCTCTTATTGCCTTTCGAGACATGGAAATGTCAACTTCGGTGGCGTATTCTGCCAATTCTCTTAATACGACATGAACGTTATTTTTGTTTGCTAATAAATAAATGATTTCTAATTTTGTATCTTTAATGTAAATAGGGTCATCATAATGACAAAAAAACAGTTGAACATCAACTGATACTAAATCCCTATTTCCTAATAATAGTAAGATGATATTTCTCAAAACAACAAACTGAATTTCGGATGGTTTTGAGATTAATGAAACTAAAGAAGAACCCAATCTAGTAGATAAACTCGGCAAGATCAATTGCGGGTTTTTCACATAATTTGAGTTGTATACAATGACTTTAACAGTATTAAGTACTACTGATGAATTTTCGTGTTGCAAACTTGGTAAACACGCTTCAATTATATCGATTGCTTCTTCGCTAGTTTGAGGAATGTAAGACATTAAGGAATTTAATATATAAGTTTGACCCCATTCTGTAGTTTTTGGCAAAAAACTAATTAATTTTAAACTATGTTCTTTATCAATAGTTAGAGATAACCCTTTTGAATTTTCAACAATATATCCCAAAGAAGCTAGAGAAATTGAAACAACAAAAGGATTTTCATCATATAGAAGGTTATTCAAATCGTTAATCAACGTTGATTTCTCAACCCGACCACTATTATGTTCATATAATCTTGAAACTGAAAAAGCAGCCGATTTTCGAACATCTGTGTCTTTATCATTTAATAGATGTTTAGTTATCTTCATACTGAGTTCAAAAAAATCAGGATTTTCAATTGAACTCGTAGTTTTCAATGCCAAAATTTTCAATTCTGATGAATTATCATAAGCCCATTTATCAAAGAATACCAATGCTTTACCGGCAGCTGTCGGATTCATGGGAGCATAGTTTTGCAAATAATAGCAGCATAACTTTCGCAATTCCAAATCATCTATCTTCATTAATGGTATAATATCTGCCATTAAATTCACCAACTCATTATTACTCAAAATAATATTTGCAATTACTTTCCGTAAAACAACCTTTATCCGACTGGGTTTCGTCTTTTTCAACGCCTGCTCTAGCTCCACCCTAATCTCCAGTGACTTGCTCTTACTAAACATCTTCCCATTACTCATTCAAGCTGAAAAGAATTACAACCTATCTTGATCTGATCTAAACAAAGAATTCCCCCAAAATCAACCAATTTTCCTGCACATAAACCATATTTAATAAAGTATGATATTTTACAAATAAAAGGTAATTTTAGTAAATGATGATAATACTAAGGTGATTAGAAGTGGTATAGTCAAAATACTTGTAAAAATATTGAAGTTTCTGCCAAAGTTTTTGGGGGATTAAATTGTATTTCCTAATCGAGTAATGGTTGCACAAATTAGATTTGCAGCCATTTAATTTTAGTTCTATGATTATTCTGAGACTATAAGAGAATAAACCAATGAGGAAGAGTTACTATTCAGAAGGAAATGTTTACTTCTGTATTGATTCCAGGTACCAGATTGAAGAAATCTTGGGAAAAGGGTCTTATGGAACCGTGTGTCGAGCAGTTGAAATTGTATCCGTTGGTGAGCCTAGTAGGATTGCCATTAAACGTGTAACCGATATATTTAAAAAGGAGGTTTTGTTGAAGAGAGCTATTCGTGAATTGAAATTAATGAAGCATTTCAAGGGCCATAAAAATGTAAGTAATTTGAAGAAGTTGTCATTTATTATTTTTTTCCAATTGTTTTTAGTAATTCTCTTTGTTTTATTTATTTATTGGAGTTTTTTTATTAACATTCAGATTGTTAGTTTGATCGATATCGATTTGGTTAATCAAAGACCATACGAAGGATTGTATTGCTATCAAGAACTAGTTGAATATGATTTAGCGAAAGTGATTTATTCAAACATTCAATTTTCAGAATTTCATATTCAGAGTTTTATTTATCAAATATTATGTGGATTGAGCTATATTCATAGTGCCGATGTTATTCATCGAGATTTGAAACCGGGGAATATTTTGGTTAGTGTTGATGGAGTATTAAAAATTTGTGATTTTGGATTAGCAAGAGGGATTAGTGTTGATTTTATGAACAATTCCAAACCTAGAGAGCCAATAACTAATTATGTTGCTACAAGATGGTATCGAGCCCCAGAATTGATGTTGAGTGATAAAATTTACGACAAGTCGGTTGATTTATGGGCGCTAGGGTGTATAATTTGTGAATTGTATGGTAGAAAGCCATTATTTATCGGTAAAGATCAATTGCATCAAATTCAACAAATTATGAAAATATTAGGTTCACCTTCGTCGGAGTTAAGAACCAAATTACAATGGAAACAAATCCCATTTAATAAAAGTTATTCCAAGGTTAATTGGCAAAATTTATATCCTTATACCACCAATAAACTAATTTATGATTTAATCGACAATTTGTTACAGTGGGAGCCATCAAAGAGACTAACTGTTGATCAAGTTATGAACCATCAATATCTTAGCGACATCAGAGATGACGGTTCAGAAACAAAATGTGACAAAGTTTTCAATTTTGATTGGGAAAATCAATGTAATTCGATTTTTGATTTAAAGCGTTTGATTCAACTAGAAGTAAAAGATTTCAAACGGGAAAGAAATAATTTATAACCAGAACATAAATAAATATATATATATAGATATATATATATATATATAAACCTAAAAAATCAATTATCAACTAAATTGATACTTATGAATATATATTTCTCTGAATTAGTATGTAATTCCCCTATATACTAACTCTAGTTGATTGGTATCAAAAATTTTTTTTTTTTTTGTTGATATTCATTCGTGATTGATTATTATGGCAAATACAAGCGATGAAATGTGGTACCGATTATTTCATCTGGAAATATTGATAGTTAAAGAATAAAGAAGATGAAGACTACTATAATAGCATAGATAAAAATCAATCATTTTTTTGCCATTGTTGTACTTAATTACATTTGAGTCTTGTCGACATGACATTATGTGAATCAACTCATTACAATTAACAAATTATTTCCATAAAACTACCAAATCTGAAAGAAAAATTATTCTAAATGACAAAAATCTTATAATCATCACTAAAAGTCACGATCATCAATAATTCCACTCACCACTAGATTTAATTTCTGGCAGCATTTAATTCACTATACAAAAACTACAAACAATAGCGATTTCTTAGCTCATCCAATTACTTACTATTTTTCTACTTTCATTATTACTCTTTTTTGATTCTTTCTTTCACTCTTTTCGTCTACTTTTTTTTTTCAGTTTCTTTGAATAATCAATCTGGTCAAAAGTCACCAATATCCCTTACCAACTTCTACCCATTCACTTGTACTAGCTGCCCTTAACCTTTTCTATGGTTGGTTCTAATTAATTTGATGATCTGGGATTATATGCCGGAAAATCGAGATTTGATGAAATTGCAGCATTAGTTGAGGTGGAGGTGGTTATTGAATGGTTTGAGTGACAGTATCCTATAGAGAGGAGATGAATCATAATGTGACCGACGAGGGCATACCTTTGATGAACAGTGATGGGTCTCTGAGTGTACAGCAGGGGCAGTACCCTTCAGACTCGACTAACGCCGAGTCAGGTCCGCAGAAATCAAATGAGCCAGCGGGTCAGACATCAGGAACCAAACATAAGAGGACATCTTTGGCATGTATACGATGTCGATCACGTCATATAAGATGTCCAGGTGGAGAGCCATGTAAAAAATGTCAACTAGCTAAAACAAAATGTGAATACGTAGTGGTGGATAAGAAAATTGTTGTGTCGATGAAATATTTATCTAAATTGCATGATGATATAGCTCGATTGAAGAAAGATAATGCCATGCTCCGAAATAAATTGAATGGAGGAGAAATTCCCACCACTTTTGATGATACTATGAAAGAACATCGTCAAATACAAGCCCAACAAGCCATGGATCTCGATCAAACATTACTGATGTCTTCAACTTCATCATTCACAGATAATATATATACCCATCAACAAATCAATAACGACATTCATTCTCAAAATATACAATTCAGTGATGCAACTGAGGTCATCCAACCTTCTTTAGATAAACATGGTAGATTAGTTGAATCGACAACTGGAGAAAAAGTTTACGTTGGCTCCTCAAGTATGACTTTATTTGGCCTAGAAATTCAAAATATGGTACCCCCAGTAACGTTATTATCTAATTCTGCTTCAAATTCTCCTGATGATTTTGTAACTACCCCAAAATCTCAGATTTCCGATACTCAAAATGTTCATAATGCTAAACGGGAAACAGAAATTCTTGAAAAAGAAGGTAACGCTTACAAAATAACATTGGAGAAAACAAATACTAGACCAGGACTTTCAATAAACTTTACTTTACCTTCTTATTCATATGCTATGCTTTTGGTTGATACTTTCATTAATTATAACGATGGATGTTTTTACTTTTTCAATGAAGGGTTAGTCAAACGATTCTTGATGAATTTGTATTCTGGTAAAAATAAAGATAATAAACAAATATTAAGAAGAAATCTGACACCCCAGCCAAAGGATGGGTATGAACCTTCTTTAGACGAAAATACAATTAAAAAAGATACAGATGATGATACCATTTTGGAGACTATATGGTTTTGTAAAATATTATTAGTATTTGCAATTGGTGAAATGTATCTTGGAACTGAAAGTGACGTTCATATTAAATCAAGAAACAATCTTGAAAAATCCAAACAATCATTGGGAAAGCGAGGAAAGAAATCAAAGGCAACTCTGGGTACAAAACATAAGGAACGAAGAAATACTTTACCAGGTTCTGGATTTTTTTATCAAGCCTCAGAATTGTTCACAGGGTTATTTGCTAGTGGGGCTATTGACAACATTACGAAAGATGGTGGTATTGAGGTTATGCTTCTATATGCTTTCTATTTACAAGTTGCGGATTGTACTATTTCTTCGTATTTCTATTTTGGTTTAGCTTTGCGAGCCACTTTGATCTTGGGTTGGCATGTTGACGCAGATAAAGAAAACCTAAATCGTTTTGAGTTAGAACACAGAAGAAGGATATGGTGGACCGTTTATATGTATGAAAGAATGCTTAGTTCCAAAGCAGGTTTACCTTTAAGTTTTGCTGATGATAGTGTTTCTACAGAATTACCAACAGATTTTAAGATTGATTTGAACGATTTTCCAAGAAATGAAAATGATGTTCGTGGTTACTACATATTTCCTAATGCCGCATACATCAATAATTGTGTAACAATTACCCAAATTAATGCCATTATACTATCGTCATTATATACAAAACAGCCCACTGTTAATATTTTACCAGTTGTTTCCGATTTGGTTAGTAAATTGATGGCATGGAAAAATTCTTTACCAAAGTTTTTATCTGTTGATTTTTCTGTTCAACCACTACGAGTGACTAGATTGATAGTCAACTTAATGACCGAATATTTCCAAGGTATGAATTTAGCTGTTCGTCCATTATTATTTCACTTTGCTACCAAAAAACTAAAGGAGCTCCATCAACAAAACTCAGTTAATAAATATGTTGATTTAACCAAGTTTTCAAAAAATGTATTATCACTATTAAATGCATCATTCCAGGCTTCAATTAATACAATAAAATCTATTTGGGCTCTTCTACCTGAAAATATGGTTGCGTTGTTTGGATGGATGGATCGAGAATACTTGTTTACTTCTGCATCGACATTGATATTATTCAATGCATCTTTTGGAGTTCATGATGCTACAAAAGAACATTTAGATCACGCATTGACAGTATTTGCCAAAATGAAAAAGCTTGGGAATTATCCAGCCGCACTTCGTAGAGCCCAACTATTAAAATTAATTCGAGTATTGGATTTTAATGGAGTTACCAGTGAATTACTAGCAAAGCATGATGATGAACGGAAAGAAGGTGAAATTAAACAAGAATTTTCTGATAATAAGATGAACATAAGCAACGAACATTTAAACCAAATTGATGAAATGAGACAAATAGATTCTACAGGAGATTTAGATTTTTTACAGTTTGACTCCGTCAATTCTTCAATGACTTCAAAAGTTATGAGAAATCATAATCATCCTAATACCCAACATGTATCAACACAACCAACAGAATATGCAACATCAAGTTTGAATAATGACACCTTCAATTTTAATATTTCAGTGCCACAAGATAATGGTCAAGGGGATGTATATGGGAATTCTGATTTGGCTGGAATTGAGGGATTAACTTATCTTGATGATGAGCAAAAACTATGGAATGAAATTACTAATGATGCTGTTTGGCTTCATGTTGCTGGAGGAAATCCTAACCAACCACCTGGTAGCATTGAACAAAATGATTTGCTAAAACCGAATGACAGAAAGTTTGATTTTGGTGTTTACAATAGTAACGATAATGAGAATTATGTGAGTATGTCTAATGGGGGTTATAGTGATTTAGTGAATCTGGAATTTCAAGATATGATGCATTAATAATAAGAAAATATTACTAAATAAAATATTCATACATATATAATTATTAACCGGAATATTTTACATGATTTAAAGGACGTTATTATACATTTGTAGATTTCCAAATTAACTCACTGAAAAAAATCCATTATTGGACTCATATTTGAGTCATTTGTATTAGCTTGTTGTAAAATCTGTTGTGGTGACATCGCCTGCTGTAAATTTAGATTGCTGTCATGATTATTCATATTCATGAACTGACCACCTTGAAAATTCTGTTGAGGTTTGACATTGTGCATTCCATTTGATGACATTGGGTTAGGTTGCAAACCATTAGCAGGTATCCCATTCGGGGGTATCCCATTCGGGGGTATCCCATTCGGAGGTATCCCATTTGGAGGTATCCCATTCGGAGGTATCCCATTCGTAGGTATCCCATTTGGAGGTATCCCATTCGAAGGTATCCCATTAGGAGACATACCATTAGGAGGCATACCATTGGGAGGCATACCATTAGATAACATACCAGAAGATGGCATTCGGTTTGAGGGGATAGAATTTGGTGGCATGCCATTTGGCATACCTTTAGATGGTTGGTCATTCATGAACATTCGTTGCTGCTGCTGAAGTTGCTGTTGCTGGAGTTGTTGCTGCTGTTGTTGAAGTTGTTGCTGCTGTTGTTGTTGCTGTTGATTTGTCCGATTATTTAGATTGAAAGGCTGTGTGACTTGAACTGGCTGACTTATAGAAGACGCCATTTGATTGATTGGAGCTGAAATTTGTGGTTGTTTTGCAATATGTCCAAGATTGAATTGTTGTTGTTGGTGTTGTTGTTGTAGTTGATGTTGCTGTGGAAGTTGCAGCAGCACCAGTTGTTGTTTTTGTCTCATTTGCTGGATCTTCATCTTCAAAAATTGCACTGCTTCTGGGTATAAGTCTTGAAGTTTGGTATAAAACTGATTCAACTCTGGCATCTCTTGAGGAGCTGACATTATTATTGGGAAAGTTGCCTTTTGCTGAGATTGTACTGGCTGCTGAGGATTCCCATGATACTTCTCATGGATGTACGTCAATACCAGAAGATTACAATGAATCCTTCGGGTACAATTTTGATAAGTTTCCATCAACCCTTTTTGAGTTGCTGGTGGTATTTGTTGAAAAGTTTGAGAATTCTTAACTTGATTATAAATTTCAATAGTTTTTCGAATAAGTTGGGTGTTTATCACTAGCAAGCACGTCACCCGCTCCCTATCGATACTCACCAGCAGTGGTGCTCCACTGGAGTTCATGGTGTTTACTATTGTTAAAATGTCCCCCAAATTTTCCCTGCCTGATTTAAAAAAGTATCGCGACAATGTCGTAAAGTTCTAGCGCGCGACATTGTTATTATTATACTACCACATTTCTAATTATTTATTCTACTTACAAGAGATATATGGTTTATATACAGTGTAGCAACTAGCTTTCGCTCAAAGCAGCTTCTAAAAAGTGGACATCTGTCAAAAAAAAAATGGTCTTTGCTGGAAGTTTAGTCGTGATTTCTTTTGGGAAAGCTATGGTGACAAGCAATAGTATAATTGCTATTGTAAATGATTTCTTTTGGGAAAACTATGGTTATTGATGACAGATAACAGTATATTTACTATTGTTAATGATTTCGTTTGGTTTATTCAGCACCTAGGGTGAATTCTTTTTGAGTTTATTATTATCAAGAAAACCTTTTTAGCTACCAGTAACGGCGAGTAACTTTTAGGTTTTTGATAGTTGTCACTATTATTTAGCAGCAATAGTTGCTTCTCGTGCCTTTGATGCACGTCTCATGCCTAAGTATGACATATCAAACGTACCTCTTCCTTGGGTTATTGATCTCAATCGAGATAAATATCCAATCATTTCATACAATGGGGTCTGAGCAACAATAACTTTTTTGTTTTGAATAGATGTTATTGTACCCGATTTATTAGTATAATCAGGTGGTAAATAGATCCTTTCAGATTCAGCATTTGCCCATGATTGATCATCAAGGTTCTCGTTTGCTTCGTCTTCAATCGATGTAATTATTGCTTGACATCTTTGCGATAAATCATGAGTAACCTCACCTAAAGAATCAGCGTTAACATATATCTTTACTTCCATTATTGGCTCCAAAATACAAAAGGACGATGCGTTGCATTGTTGAATATAATTATTGATAATTTGTCGACAAAATCGAGTTAACATTGAACTAGTAATTGATAATTGATCAGCAGGAAAATCCCAATGCTTTATTCTTACAACCATTGAATTTAATGATAATCCAAACATTGGTCCTCCCATTTGTAATGCAGTTAAACATCCTTGAATTATCGCATGTTGTAAATCATCAACAGTTTCTTCACATTTCCATCTTCTCTGATCAATTGCATCTTTGATTGTTGTAGATGTCGCCGTCGGTTCAAAAATAATAATATTGTTATCTTGCTCAATAATAATAGCTCCTTCTTCTTCAGAATAAGTGGTTTCCATAGCATTTCCTTCAAAAGATTCTAATTCTATCTCTAATTTTATCTGTGCCTCCTCATTGACTTCAGAAATTTGATGAATTTTAGACCCAATCAAACTCTCCTTGTATGATACGGCAACTTCTCGTAACCTTACTTTGGCTTTCATATCGTTAATCAATCGTTCTCGAACTATATCTAAATGCAATTCTCCCATACCCTTAAGAATAGTTTGACCTAAATCCTCATCAAACTCAACAACTAATGAAGGATCCTCTCGAATTAATGTTTTAATACATTCATTCATATACCTTTCATCTCCAGCTGATAATGGTTCAATAGCAGTATTAAACAAAGGCGGAGGAATCTCAATAGGTAATAATTTGATATTTGATTCGATTTGATCAAATGTTTTCTTGGACTTTGGACCATTAGTAACTAGGGTATCACCAGTGAAAATATCATCTTCATGTCCAATAACAACCCCAATATTCCCAGCACTTATTTGCTTCACTTCTTCAGGTTCATCACCATGCATAAGCATCAACTTTTTCACTTGTAAATGTTTACCAGTTCTGGTATTGATCATTGTTGAATTACTAACAACTTTCCCACTATAAACTCGGAAAAATGTCATTACTCCTTTGGTACTATGGGTCATTACTTTAAAAGCTAATAACAATGTCAAGTTTGGATTTTTGTTGATGACTAACCCTTGATTCTTATTCAAAGTTACTGGCAAATCCACAATTTGAGAGTTTTGATAAATATTTTGCTTCTTTGATTTGTACTTTTGTATATTTTTTGACGAAGTAACCTTGGGTATCATTGCTTGTAGTGGAGAAGGCAAATAATCAATAATTGCATCCATCAATGGTTGGACACCAATATTCCTGAAAGAAGCACCACATAAAATTGGGGTTACATCATTATTTAAACTAGTTTTTTTAATTGCATTGATTAATATTGCACTAGGGACATTCATGTAATTTTCATCATTTTCCAAAAACGAATCGATGATAGTTTCATCGAATTCACCTAATGTTTCAATCATAGATTCACGAGATTTTTGCAACATATCAAATATTTCGGGATAATCAAGGGCGTTTTTTTCAATATCAATAACTTTTATATCTTTACCACTTGAATTCGAATCCATATCCCAGACATAGGCTCGTTTATGGATTATATCAATTACGCCTTTGAAAACTGGATCATTCGATTTAGTAACATCAAAATAAGGAATATTGACTAAAACTACTCTAGTTTGTAATTTTTGAACAATTTCTTTAACGGTTCTGGAAAACCCGGCACCTGGTCTATCCATTTTATTGATAAAAGCAATTTTAGGTATATTTAATGATTGAGCTTGTTTCCAAACTTTTTCAGTTTGAGCTTCAACTCCAGCAACTGCATCCAAGATAGTTACAGCTCCATCTAACACCCGTAGAGATCGGATAACTTCGAAAGTGAAATCAGCATGACCAGGGGTATCAATAATATTAATTTTTCGATTATTCCAGGGAATTGTGATAGCAGCTGATTGAATTGTAATACCTCTTCTTCTTTCGGAGGGAAGAAAGTCAGTTACAGTATCTCCTTCGTCTACATTACCAATTCGACTTGTCTTGCCTGAGAAGTATAGCATTCTTTCGGTAGTAGTAGTTTTACCAGCATCGATATGGGCAATAATACCAATATTTCGAATTTTATCAATAGCAACATCATTTAACTTGGAAGATAGGTATCTTCGACTACCTAGATAAAGAAAC
This sequence comes from Suzukiozyma pseudoglaebosa, assembly GCA_030705115.1. Lineage (NCBI taxonomy): Eukaryota > Fungi > Ascomycota > Pichiomycetes > Serinales > Debaryomycetaceae > Suzukiozyma > Suzukiozyma pseudoglaebosa. Next base: position 23,948 of record JANIWI010000053.1, on the reverse strand, counting down.
ATTCGTAGAATTCCCCCATTTGCTCCATTGTATTTCATAATGTGGACAGTAAATTCATTGAAGATTCAACTGGCATGATTTTTCACAACCACGAAAAAGACGAGATGAGATTGAAAACTACAAAACCAAATGAAAAAAAAGACGATTTTTAACTACACAAATTGCCGTAAACACTTCAAAACTAGCATTAAACAATCGAAAGACTTAGTATTAATATGGCTTGAAAAAAAAAAAATTTCTGAAAAGTCGAAAAATTGAAATAATTGAAACAATTAAAAAATTATGTTAAGTGGTTTTTGCAACCATAAAAAACAATCAATAAGCAATGAAAATGAAAGGTAAAATTGGAGTTGGTCAACTACAATTAAACCAAAACAGTAAATCATCACAATAAATCATCACCGTAAACCAACAGAAAAAATCAAGTACATTATCAAAAAAAAAACATCACCAGTAGATCAAGTAAACTTTAACAAAGTATGATGATGAAAAATAGTAGTTTTCCTTTTTTACAATTTTAATGACTTTATGGTTTGATATTATCAGTTAATTACAAGTAACTAAATGTATTCATTACAAGTAACTAAATGTATTCATTACAAGAAAAACTTAATGTATTCATTAAGTTTTTCATTATAAACATAAACTAAATGTATTCATAATTCACTATATATTCACAATACTAAGTATTCTTTCTTTATAATGTATTCACTATTCACTATGTTTTATTCCTTTGTATTTATTTACTCTGTATTCACTATCTATTACTATCTTTTATTTATTTACTCTGTATTCACTATCTATCACTATCTTTTATTTATTTACTCTGTATTCACTATCTATTTCTATCTTTTATTTATTTACTCTGTATTAACGCAATATTTAACCCTGACCTACAAGCAAATAGGGCACGTGGTCTAGTGGTATGATTCATGCTTAGGGACATTTGGTCTTAAAATGCGTGCGGTCCTGGGTTCGATTCCCAGCTTGCCCCAATTTGTTTGAAATTAATTTTTCTTTCTTTTTTTTTTTTTTGTCGACAATTTTTGTTTTCCTTCTTCTTTTTCTTTGTCATTTTCTTTGTCATTTTCTTTGTCATTTTCTTTGTCATTTTCTTTGTCATTTTTTTGGTTACCTCATCGCATTTACCAGATTGGGAAACTATACGCGGCTAACCGTTAGAACTTTGAATAGGTGCGGGAATTACGACTTGGTACGGCTTTTTTTTTTATGTAAGTGATGATTCTATGACTCTAACGTTTTAAGGTAAGTATTTCTGATTTGATTTAAGATATAGGAAGAATTTGAATTGGCTATTACTAAAATTTCTTTAGATTGTAGTAATTGTTATTCGAATGAAGGTATGACTAAAATTTTTTCAACTTCGGAAATCAACATCTCTTTTCCGAATGACTCAAATTTTGAGCCATCGTCAAAGTTGGGGAAATATCAACTAAAAGATGATGATAAATTACAAAAATTTCAGCAACAAAAAGATCAAGAAGTTGAAGATTCAATGAAAGACGAAGATGATGAAGAAAATATCATATTTGATAAACTGGAGGATCATGATCATCATGATCATGATCATGATTATGATCCTATCATGGATTCTAATCAAGCATGGGTACAATGTTTTTGTTGTTTTATCATGAATGCTTGTACATGGGGGTTAAATGCAAATTATTCAATTTATTTATCATATTACTTGAATGAAGGCATGTTTAATGGTAATAAGTATGATTTTGCTATTATTGGAGGGTTAGCTTTTGGTTCGGGAGTATTATTTTCTCCAGGAATTAATTATATTCAAGGTAAATTAGGAGCAAATTTAACCATTGTACTAGGATCTTGTATTCAATTTCTTGCCTTGATTTTGGCAAGTTTCACCACTCGATTATGGCAATTATATTTAACCCAAGGGTTACTCCAATCAATCGGAATGGCTATTGTTTCTGTGGTTTGTCAAATGATTCCATCTCAATATTTCAAGAAAAAAAGAATTCTTGCTAATGGTATTGCTACAGGTGGTAGTGGTGTTGGAGGAATTTTATTCACTTTAACCATGAGAAAAATTTTACAAAAATATAGTGTTTTTTGGGCTTTACGAGCTTCAGGAATTATTTCATTTTCGTTAATGTTTATCCCCATACTTTTGATAAGATCAAGATCAAAACATCATCAAATGCAATTCAAATTCTTTGATCCAACAATTTATAAATCAGCGGCTTATTGGTTAATCTCAGTATTTGTTATCACTTGTATGTTTGGTTATGTCGTGGTTTTCTATACTTTAGCAAATTTTGCAACAACAATCGGTCTCCTGGAAAATCAAGGGGCTATCGTTAGTACCATGGTTCAAATTGGATCCACTATTGGTCGACCTTTATGTGGGTTTGCTGGGGATATTTATGGTCCAATAACTGTTGCCATTTTTGGTTATGCTTTAAGTGGAGTTCTTTGTTTAGCAATGTGGATTCCAGCAAGATCTTATCCAGTATTAATCATATTTGGCTTGATAGTGGGTCTGTTTATTGGTAGTATATTTGGAATTCTTTCAACTGGTATTTCAACAAAAACTTTTGGAATTAAAAAAATGCCAAATGCTTTTTCAAATTTTTGGGCTATGGTAGGTGCTGCTGGTATTGCATCTCCAGTTATAGGATTACAATTGAAGACTGGAGCTGGTGGTATTGATGATCCAAAACAATACTTAAATAGTCAAATTTTTTCTGGTGTTTGCTTCATAGTTTGTGCAACATTCTTGTTATTTTTACGAGGTTATATAAAAGCAAGAGATCATATCTTAGATTCGCAAGAAGATTCCGATAAAATGGACTATACCCTTGTCAAAGTCCCCTTTTTAAATGCTATTAGTTCATGTTTTAGTAAAAGTCATGAAAAAACTTGAAAAAACTCGAAAATTGCTGGGAATTTTTGGACCCATTACATACTCTCCTAGTAGTTCTATTGCATTCATGTTACGAAGCTACGATATGCTCGTTTGTATAGTTTTTAATGCATCTTTACATTATCACCATAGTAAACAAACCAGTCGCAAAACTGAAAATTTCATCTGGTAGACCTTACAAACCATGTCAACTCAAGACAAGGTGCCGATAGTGGTTGAAGGGAGCACGGGTACAATGCAGGAGTCCAGTAGTATGCAAATTGATTTTCCTGAAGTTTCAGAGTTAAAATCAGACGAAAATTCATTGAAAACTGAATCAATAACAACTAATGTCAATAAGAACCACAACCATAACACTATGTTTGACGAAGGACCAAGCCAAAAACGACTAAAGTTAGAGGATTCTAAAGAGTCAAACCCATTAATAAACCAACACAATCCATCAAATCTTCCAATCTCGACTCATAATGAAGTTTCGGATGCGATGGGTAATCAGTCAATAGTTGCTGAGTCTAAAAGTGCTCAAGACGCTTCAGCAACTCCCAAACAAGAGATTATAGATCTTCTGAACTCACCAATTCCAGAATCAAACGACTTGGAAGTAATATCGGAAACGAGAATTGATAATTCACCCACAACATCATTTAATAATATATCAATTGCAAATCAAAGACTTGATTCGATCGCTTCCTCGGGTATACAGAGCTCGAATGTGATGAACGATAGCAAAGTTATTAGCAATAACACTTTTAATGGCAATAACTTGAATGGCGATAATGTTGATAGAAATAACACACTTGGTAATAGTCTCAATGGGAACACCCACAGATCAATATCCAATACTATTCAAAGACCAGTTTCTGGTGGACTGGAAACTAAACCAAAACAACCACTAAAGAATCGGTTAATACTACTTTACGATAAATTACGTTACTACCATCTGATTATGCAATTAAGTGAATTAAGAAAACGAACAAATGAAAATTTAATAATATTGGAATTACCTCAATTTCAAAGACTATTATCTGATAGTTATATATCAAATCTTCGATTTGACTATCTCAATATTAATATTGAATATTCTAGTGATTTTCAAACTAGTTTATCTCGTATATCAACATTTATACAAACAAATCAATCAATTTTCAAAAATATACCCGAAATTGCTTATCTCATTCATTTTGCTCCAAATAAAAAATGGAAAACAGATTACACTTTAGAAGAGAAAGAGGAATACTCCAAGTTTTTAGAAACTTTAAGCAAGGTTGCTGGCGATAATGTTACTCAATGTTCTATAATAAATAAGTACGATATGAGTACAGTTTACATAACTGATGAAAAAGAACTAGATATACTAGGTAACGAAATTCAAGATGATATCAAAAGATGGAATCGTTTAAAGATTCTCGATTTCGGTGAGAGTAGCATTCGCTCATTTCCCGGAGTGGTTAAATTACCTGAATCATTGGAAATATTAAATATTGGTGGTGGTTATGCTTTGGAAACTTTGGCTGGGTTTAAAATCCCTAAAAATTTAAAGATACTATTGGCGGGCCAAGGTGCTTTGCATAGTATTGATAATGTTACTTTTCCACCATCTATTGAACGTTTAGAATTATGCGATAACAAAATATACTACATATCATATGTCGAATTTCCTCCCAGACTACAACATTTGGATATTTCTCAAAACCGTATTGATAATTTGAGAAGTGTTAATTTTCCAAATTCGATGGTATCGTTGAATATAGCTTATAACCCTATCGATAGCATCAAAACAGTGAAATTTCCGGATAACTTGCAATATTTAGATGTTTCTAATATTCCAAATGAGTCAATGGCTGGAGTTAAGTTTCCAGATCTGTTGATCAATTTGAATTTACAAGCTTCTATGACAAATACTCGAGGCTTGAGATTGCCACCATTTCTATCAACTTTGAATTTGTGTGATAATTGTGTCAACAGTATCAATCCATTAAAATTACCCAATAGCTTGTCCGTGCTATACTTGAATAATAATAATATTAAAACATTGAATAAAGTCCAGTTCCCACCCAAACTTATAAAATTATATTTAGGAAACAATATGATAACTACTTTAAAAAATGTTCAATTCCCATCAACTTTGGAAGTATTAGATATAGAAATGGATCCAGAGTATGATGAACATGAAAAGCATTTAACAACATTAAAAGACGTCATTTTTCCTCCTAATTTGAAAGTTTTGAAACTAGGTTACCATTCGATTAAGGTAATTGAAAATTTTGAATTTCCATACTCATTGACAACGCTTAGTTTACAGTATAATGAATTGAAAATTCTTCGAAGTATACGGTTTGGAAATAATTTAAAAATTTTAGATCTAAGTGGGAATAAAGAACTTATAAACATTGATCATATATTAATTCCTGATTCTGTAACTGATCTTCGAGTTCCACCAGAATTAGTTGGAAACCTACCATCATATATTGTTGACAGAGTCAATAAGAAACAGCTACTCTTAAAACAATCTTTGTCATTTTAAACTACAAATTTAGTTGAACAATTTTAGTTTTAAATTAAAGATGCCGGAGTTACTGTTATATAGCTATATATTATTCTGGATTTAAATCCATAGTCAAAGTATCAAATGTAACAGTAACAAACTTAATAGACAATCACTCATCTACTGTATGCTTAGAAGGTTTTATTATACAAAAATTTTGAAGTGAGATTGGGGGATAAAATTTTCAAATAATTTATTCATCATCTTCTTCTTCATCAGAGGATTCTTTATCATCTTGAGCTTTTCTATCCAACAAAGCTTGTAATTCTGCATCTTCAGTGGCAGTGACTGCTTTTGGAGCCATGGTGATTTTACATGAACCCCCTTTTGCTTCTATAACTTCTTGAGTTTTCTCAATTGCTTTATTTAATAAAGCAATACCTTGATTTTTATCTAAAGCTTGAACAGAGATAACGTATAAAGGAGCAGCCACCAATTTTGCTTTGACTTGCATTTGCTCGGTTGATACTGCTTCAGCAGCTTGTAAAGCTTCCTTAATGGCATCAATACCTTCATAAGCAAAACAAGAAACTTCAACATCGGCTCTAACTTTGATAGCTTGAGGAGTTAATCTTCTTGAAATATATAATTTCAATTCTTCTAAAATATCATCAGAAGGAGCTTGAATACCTTCAAAAATGGTTGGATCGGTTATTGATAATTTGAAAGCATCATATGAATGGCCATATCTTTTTGATAATGGCCATCCAATAGTCTTGTATAAATCTTCTAATGGAACATTAAATTTTTCAGCACAATGTCTCAATATTGAATGAACCGCTTTTGATTTGTTATATCTTTCATCACATTTAACGATATCTTCAGCTGAAACTCTTCTTTTAGATAAATCAATATATCCTTTTTCTTTGTCAACTCTTAAAACAACAGCAACTTCGTTCTTCCCCACTCTGATCAATTTTTGAATCGATCTAATCCGTCTTCTTGATAATTCTGATAATAATACCATACCTTCAATATTATCATATTCTAATAATTTGACATATGCTCCCATTTCAGCAATTTCTTGAACATTCACCATAACCACTTCATCCACTTCGGGATATTTGTTCTCGTAGAACCTGAAAGTCGTCGAATTCATCTTGTTATTCCCAATTATTCGTTTCAACTTATTATCTTTCTATGGTTATAACTTTAACATGAAAATTTTCAATTCCAAGCTATATGCAGGTAAATATCATCGCTACCATTTTTGTTATCAGAAATCAATTGAAATATATAGATATATAAAAAGAAAACTAAGTTAAATCAAGGTGAACTAGTCTAGCATTAAAGCAACAATATGTAATAGCAAGGACCAGCAATAAAAAATGGTAAAAAAAGGAAAAAAAATCATTAAACTATCATTAAAAAACACAAAAAACAAGAAACAAAGAGAATAAATGGAAAACATCTTAAATAACTCCGAAATGTCAAGAGCAATGAATGAATAATGACGTTTTGGTAAAATGACACGGTCAAATACAATCTAATCTGGTTTTCTCTTTGTTTCATATTCTGATTTCCTCTTTTGTTGTAACCTTTTCGTATAGAAACAATTATTGAATGTAGTTACGATGGGTGATTATGCTATGGCATAACCACTAGCGTAGCTAACACTTGAATCATATACTTTTTTAGCATGATTTGATTGAGAGTAACCGATCCAATTGAAAACTGGAGGTTTATCAGAAAGAAGTTCGTAATTCGTGGAATTGATACTAGTGCTAGCATTTCCATTGGACTTACCATTAGTAGTGCCATTAGTAGTTCCATTAGTAGTTCCATTAGCAATACCATTAGAATTATTATTGGAATTAATTTTTGATAATTCTTGTAGCAACTTTAATATCAACGAAATTGGTTTTTGACCACAAATAGTATTACCAGTTTGATTAATATAATCGACCCAAGCGTCGAAATCTCCATTTGTAGCGATAATCATGGCTTTTCTATCCAATTTTTCGATTGATTTATAAATTGGTAAATCATCGAGTTTTAATTTTGTTGATAAAGATAATGAAATTAAATTATCATTGGAATAATATTTTGTATAAGCAAATCGGGAACCCCAATGGCAAAAATCAGAACTTATAACAAAATGATTTGCTGGATCTAATAAGTAAGGTAAAAGACAAGATTGTAATTTATTTAATAAATTTGAATCCATACTCAGGATAAGGATAGGAACGATTTTTGGAGATTCAAATTGGTAAGAATTCAAACGATATTTGATGAAAGGAGCATGAATTTCAAATGAATGTTCATCATTATCGATATCATCCAGCATAAATTTGATAAAATCAAGATTAATTAATTGATTATTAATTTTAATATCAAGATATAAATTACCCAAGGGAGTTTGATATTGATGATATTTACTAATCATAACATAATTTTTGAAAGCAACATGATGAGATGGACCTAAAATAAAGATAGTTTTAATAGGACGGGAAATATCCCAAGCTTGATAAGTTTCAGCTAATCGAGATCCTGAATAAGTAAATCCAGCATGAGGTCCAATTAAGATACGAGCCCCTTTGATACCAAGGGAATAATCATGATTATAATTATTATAATCCAGATTATCATGGATGGTACTATTGATTTGAGTAAGGGTTGATGTGGCATTATTGAAGAAACCATTTAGTTGAAGATTAAGTTTTGAAGCATCATCACTATACCAGGTGCCAGCATGGGTTGCTGGCCTAGACATAAGTGAAGATAAAAAAAGAGGAAACAAAAAGATAAAAATCAAACAAACAAACAAGATGAAACAAGTGGCGATTGATGATGATGTGAAAGGTAGTGGCAGTGGGAGAGGTAGTGAGATAGATGTAGTGAGTGAAATCAATCGAGAGTGGGCGCAGGAGTCTATAACCAGAAACTAGAAGGAGCCACTATAACGAGGAAGTAGAATGAGAAACTATAATAAACTATAATAAACTATAATAAACTATAATAAACTATAATAAACTATAATAAACTATAATAATAACTATAAACTGAGAAGTATAAATGAAAATTATAAAGTAAGTAAAAAGTAAATAAAAAGTAAATAAAAAGTAGACTAATAAAAAGTAGTACAGATTGAAGAATTAGTTGAAGGGTAATGGAACCAACATAAATGTGAAATTAAAGGCGAATTTACAGGTGAAATTATGAGCAATATACAAGTGATTTTAATGAGTGATAATAATAAGTGATAATAATAAGTGATAATAATAAGTGATAATAATAAGTGTTTTTGGTTGTATTGTGATTTTGGTTGTATTGATAATATTAAGTGTTTTTGGTTGTATTGTGATTTTGGTTGTATTGATAATAATAATTGGTTTTGGTTGTAAAGGGATGAATAATTATGTTTCTTGTTTCTTAGATTCTAAGGTGTAAGGGTTGAACAAACAAAAAAACAATTAAAAATTAAAACAAATAAATAAATAAACTATAAATCAATTAATTTATGAATATATGAATTAATAATGAATTTATGAAAACCCCCAAACAGGCAGGAATATGAGTTGCCATAAACATAAATAATATACATAAAATATATATAAATATAAATAAAAACATATGAATAACATATGAATAACATATGAATACATATGAATACACATATATATATATATATGATTATATATGATTATATATATACAATCATATGTGTAATCATATATGTATACATATATATACAATCATATGTGTAATCATATATGTATATATATATATATGATTATATGTATACATATATATACAATCATATGTGTAATCATATATGTATATATATATATATGATTATATATATACATATATATACAATCATATATGTAATCATATATGTATATATATATATATGATTATATATATACATATATATACAATCATATATGTAATCATATATGTATATATATATATATGATTATATATATACATATATATACAATCATATATGTAATCATATATGTATATATATATATATGATTATATATATACATATATATACAATCATATATGTAATCATATATGTATATATATATATATGATTATATATATATAGTTGTATATGTATAGTATATGTATAATTGTATATGTAAAGTATATGTATAATTGTATGTATAATTGTATGTATAATTGTATGTATAATTGTATGTGTATGTGTATCCCCTCTATTGCTATTATAATTAAATCTAAATCTATCTGTCGACTCCTTGTGTTTAGTTTTACTTAACTCCGTAAATAAACCTCAATACAATAAACTATAAACAAGTATATACATGACTATAATACATACATTCATACATACATTCATACATTCATACATATATACATTCATACATTTATTCATACATTTATTCATACATTTATTCATACATTTATTCATACATTAATTCATACATTTAATTTATTAATTTATACATTCATTAATATTCATTTATTCAACATTTATTAATTTTTTTTAATTGTTTCTTTCTTTGTTTCTTTCTTTGTTTCTTCCTTTCTTTCTTTTATTCATTATTTCATTATTTCTTGTTTCTTCTTTCTTTAATTTTTCTTCTTTAATTTTTCTTCTTTAATTTTTTAGTCTCCTTGTTTTCGCCTTTAAAAAAAAATTTATATAAAAAATTTATTCACCACTTACAATTAAATTACAATTACAATTAAACATACACATACACACACTTACACTCTCTCTTACACTCTCTTTCTCTCTTACACTCTCTTTCTCTCTTACACTCTCTTACTCTCCCTTCATCTTTCTCTTTTTCTCTCTCTTTTTCTTTCTCTTTATTTTTTTTTTTCTTTCTTTTTATGGGAAAAAATTTTCTTCTGGTTTTGTGTAATTTGATCTTTTTTTTTTAATTTATTAGACGACGATTCAAAACCCACCACCAGATTTTGATTTTATATATATCGTCATTCATTACCTATTTAGTTAGGTGATTAGTATGGATTATGGGTATTATAAAAGCATCGATCTCGTGAGGGTAAATCCACCCCCGAGGAGGTTGACCCATGGTCAACCTCCTCTGGTGGCAAGTATGAATTCCCACGAAATCACCATTGCCGATGATATTATCACATCTAGTAGTACTATTGGTACTACTAGAACTATTGGTGGTATTGGTACCAATACCACTAGTGCTAGTGCTAGTGCTAGTGCTAGTGCTAGTGCTAGTGCTAGTGCTATTGGTGCTGATTTTAATAATACTGGTGCCGATAATGGAGATATTACTGGTGGTATTAATTCGATTCTTGAGTATGATATTACTAATATGTCAACTTTCATTTCTTGGTGTTCATATTCGATGCTTAAACAAATTCGAATGCCCAGTTATCAATTTGAACAATCAATTAAATCGGTGTTATACGCTACCCGATTACCCAAATCAACAATCATTATTGCCTTGGAATATATTAACCAACGCTATTCTTTGTACCCTCCTATGAATTTATCAAATCATGAAATTTTTATCAAAATTATTATTAGTTTTATCTTAGCTAACAAATTTAATGATGATAATACTTTTACAAATAAATCTTGGTTTGGAGCTACTGGGTTAAGTTTACAATTATTGAACTTTTATGAAACTGATTGGTTAAATTCAATTAATTGGAACCTTAATGTCGTCAAATTCGAATTAAATATAAATACTTTATTAACTTGTTGGGATACTTGGATATTAAAATATGGTACCAAAAATAATAATCTTAATCAAAATCAAAATCAAGACCAATTTAAAAATAAATTCCAATCCCATCTTCAACTACAACCACAAATTCAACCCCAAATTCATCATCTTCAACACCAATACCCTCCTTCTCCAGGGTTTTCTCCTTGCTTAAACTTCAATAATTATTGCTACCTTCCTCATAATTTTGATAATCAACAAAATCAACCTTTTGTTCAAAATCAGTTTCACCAAAATAGTCAGCATCAATTTCCTCGTCAAGTACAGTCTCAACCATCAATAACTCCTCATCATCACCTTCATCATCATCATCATCATCAAATCCATCAACCTCAACAAGTTCAACTGACTCAATCTAGTCAGCCACCCCTTCTGCTTCATCATCCTTATCCTTCCCAAAAGCTGTCGTCATATAAGCAACTGGAAAATAATTTTACCGGTCCTCAGGTAATACTACCATATCTTCAATATCAATCATACCAATATCAATATTATCCTTCTCCCTTATCACCCTTGGATGATATTTATCAAGATAAACATCAAAATCCATACAACGGCTATAATGGATACAATGGGTATAATGGGTATAATGGGTATAATGGATATAATGGGTATAATAATGGATATAATCAAATGATGTTGAGTACAATTTAATAGATAACATAATGGTATGTGAACGGAAAAATAAATATAAATAAAAATGCAATTGCTTTAAAAACTTCATGCTAAAACTTGAATAAGATAATCATCTAATTATCATTTCATCAGATTAAATTTTTTTTTTTTTTCAATTGTTAGTTCAATTTTTGGTTTAGTTTAGAATATGATATATTTTGGTTTAAATCCAATTCAAAAAATAAAACGTCAAATATAACTAAGTAGACATAATGAAAAGCATAACGAAACCGAGTTTGTATTGTTTTTCGTTCTTTTATGATTAAGGATTTGTTTCAGGCAGTTTTTTTTTATCTTTTTTTTTTTAAATACTGTTGTGAAAGAATTTAGTAATTTCGATTGTGATATATTTAAGAGTTAAATAGACGAGTTGTGACTATTTGGTTTATATAAATGATACTAAAAGAAAATACTCAATATATGCAATACATTTCAGGGTTCCAATAGTATAGCTTAGGTTGTATATTCATGAAATCTTTAAAAGTTTGAACAAAACTACATAACTAAATCTCCAGAACATAACCAAGTTTATTATTTATATACTTAATGATGAAGCTTTTTCTTCATTCATCATGTTTACTATTCATATACTTAATGATGAAGATTTTTCTTCATTCATCATATTTACTATTCATGCACCTAATGATAAAGCTATCTCTTCGTTCACCATGTCTATTATTCATATAATTAATGATGAAGCTATTTGTTTGTCTTTATCATTCATTTACATGCTTAAGCTGGTTCTTGCATCCTTCGCTGTTGGATTGCTGGGTACCAGGTTTGCTTAGCTACTCAGTTTCTTTTTCCTTGGTTACTTCATCATCTATCACTTCTTCGTCGTCCTCATCTTCTTCATTGAGCACTCCTTGCTCTTGATCCAACTTTTCGGCCGCCTTAGCAAAATCAATCACTTTGCCTCTAGTTCTTCTACCAGAGGAAATAATGTTAGATTGGTCAATTTCTAATAAATCATCTTCTTCTGACGCGTCTCCATCACCTTCAACTTCGGGATCTTCAACATCATCATCATCACCATCCTCGTCTTCATCCTCATCTTCCTCTTCGCCTTCATCTTCCTCTTTCTTTTCGTCTTTTTCATCATCATACTGTCTTCTTCTTCTCTTTCTTGGTTTGCTATCGTCAGTTTTGACCCGTTTTGAATCGGGGTTTTCCCCAGTGGTAGCTTCAACTACGTCTTCACTGACTTGCTTTTGTTCCACAACTTGTTTCTCTTCGGTTTCCTTTGTTTCAGCCATTGTTATCTCCAGTTGATGAAATTTTTCAAATCTGAAATATTCCAAGCCCGTCAAAACATTTGATGGCTTCACGACCAGCACCAAATTTCTCTGAAACGTTGTTTGTGGTCATTTTTGAAGAATAGAGAAGCAATGTCGTCCAAGGTAGCGGTAACCAAGAAGACTAAGATGTCGGACTTGATCCATTGTCGCTTGAAAGTTTCCACCATCGATAGCCGTTTATTTACGGGTACTTTGCTAGCATTTGACAAACACTTGAACTTAGTATTGCAGGACACCGAGGAGACCAGAATGACCAAGAAAGGGTACCAAGAACTAATCAAAGACGGCACCCCAAAATACGAAAAGCGGGTGCTAGGTTTAGTGATTTTAAGAGGTGATCAAGTTGTCAGTTTGTCAATAGAACTGGGTAAGGTGCTAGGCGCTAAAGAAAGAATTGAAACCAAGGGCCTAGTCAAGGGTAAAGGCAAAGCCAAGGTTATGAAGAAATAAGTATGGAATTAGACATATGCCTATGACAAAAATCGTCTAACTTAACTTCAAACTCGTGAATTAAAACTCATGAGATGAGATGCCCACCAAATGACATCAATTAATAACCAATAAAATGAAGATTTCAAATTACTAGATGAGTTCTAGTTTACTTGTAATGAACAATTTGTATGACTCGTATACGATTTCTTTTTAAATCCGTATATGAATTGGTATGGGTTCAATTTTGTCTTTTTCTGCTTTGGTATTGACTATGTTTAATATTGACTGAGCTGCCTTAACCATTCTTTCCTGTGATTTAAAGGTTTCTATACACGATTGGGTTTCCATACACGAGGTTTCACAACCGAAGTTTTCATGTTTATTTTGGGATCATCCCTGTTGTGTATATCTGAAATCAAATATTATCAGGTTTCTTCAAATGAATCTACTATTAATAACAATTTCGATTGTCGACTATGTATTTCAATAAACGTCTGGTTTTGTTTAAACACTTTTTTATCAACTTCGAATACGTATTCTGTACACTATGAGTAGATACTTGGTTGGGCTACATAGTCCTAAAAAACACGTTGGAGTTTGGCAGCCATTACATTACATTATCAATATGTATAGCTAAACTATCTATACACCGAGGAGGATATGGTTTAATCACGTTTGCTAACCAATAATTAATATTATATCTTTAAAATTCATATGTCATTATGACAATATTGACCTAGTAAAAAATATTCATTGACAAATTTACATTAAAAATGGAATTTCATTTACCAAAGTTATATTACTTGAAGTTGTTTAATTTTTTCTTTTGCATTATTGTCTCTATATTTTTGTTGTTTTTACTATTGTGTATTATTTTATCAAAACTAGTTATTGACTAAATCATTTTCATTTAAGATCAGACATTGGCACCAAAATAACTGATTATACTTAAGAACAAAATATCTTGATAAAGATCAACCTTGAATTTACTTATTTAATGTATTTCAGTTGTTTTTTTTTACATAGGATCAACCCTTGAAAACCTAATTTTTTGCATATATTTTAAATAGTCAAATGATTTGACCACAAAAACCTGGAGTCAAATGATAAGTATATCTGTTTTTTTTTTTCGTTTTTTCCTTGTTTATAGCTCTTTCAAATATGTTGTTATTAACAACATGAGTCCTTCTTGACTTTTTCTTTTGGAGTAGGAGTTAAACTAATGGTAGGACCTTTATTTTCTCGTTTATTACCATTAAAATCTTCCATTTGATGTTTTGAGATCATCTCATAAATATTTTTCAATAATTGATGAAATGATAAATCGACATTATCTGAAGATAAAGCTGAAGTTTCTGTGAATAATAATCCATTTTCATTAGCAAAATTTTTAGCTTCTTCGGTAGGAATAGCTCGTAAATGATCCAAATCCAGTTTATTACCAACCAATTCAATAATAATATTCAAATCTGCATGTTCTTTCAATTCTTTTAACCATCTCGATATCGATTCATACGATTCACTCTTTGAAATGTCATACACAATTAATGCACCCACAGCTCCTCGATAATAAGCAGAAGTGATGGCTCGATACCTCTCTTGACCGGCAGTATCCCATATCTGAGCTTTAACCCGTTTACCATCGATTTCAAGTGTTCTAGTAGCAAATTCAACTCCAATTGTTGATCTCAGTTCTAAATTGAATTCATCTCGAGTAAATCGCGAAAGTAAATTACTTTTTCCAACCCCAGAATCTCCAATCAACACTATCTTATAAAGATACTCATAATCAATCGAATAATCATCTGTTTGATCCGCCATCGTCAATTATCTTTTCGTATCTTCTAATATCTGTTGTGTCGTTTAACCTGGTTGTAAATTTGGCACAAAAGTTTTTTTTATGGTTGGTCGTGTGAAAATCAATAAAGTTTGATCAGGTGACTGTTATTGTTAATTTAACAAAGTGAAAGATAAGCAAACAATTAAGAAAATGATAGAAGATGTATTAGATAAGAGTAGATGAATGGTGGAGTTGAGTGGGTATAGGAATGAGGAAACTAGAGAGGGAAAGAATGGAAAAAATTGGATGAAACTTTGGCCAAAATAAATAGTGAAAAAAAAACCCCCCATAAGACATAAGATAGAAGCAAGTAGACCCAAAGGTGCTTTTTGAAGGGTTACACGTAAGTCAGGAATTAAGTAAGTAAGTATGTAAGTAAGTAAGTATGTAAAACAATAGTTTAAGATTTTTTTAATTATCACAGGTTTTTTGAGTGATTTTTGGGTAAATTGAGCTAAACTCCTATTAATTGTCAATGTATAGTAACATCCAGTACAACACGTACAACAGGAGATACAAACAGCCATATGTCCAATAGAACTATAAGCTACAATAACTCTCAAATCAGCTTGTCTTAAAATTATTATTGTCTAGGTTTTGGAATGAAGTGAATTAAAATTTATTAATGTCTGTAACTGCTTCACTAGTCAAATTTCCTGTAATTCATTCTTGATCAAGTTTTGTATTTATTTCTTACTGTTACTACTTGTAAACATCCCTGACTATGCGGTAGTACAACGTTTGTTGATTCATGGAGCTAGGAGCTCCATGAATCAACTCTTGTATATTTGACTGTCTGTAGTCTTCATATTTTGCTCATACCTTGATCTATTTATTTGGCGTCACCTTCACTATTTATGGCCTAGCTAGCTTATTGTAAAAATATCTGTGATCGTGTTTTATTTAGTCTGTAGCCCATGATAGCGGGACTACCTTCTGATTTATTGTAACAATATGTGTGATTGTGTTTTATTTAATCTACGAGATCACCTGGATATTGAGTTTGTATTGTTTTGATATTCACCAACCTTCTCAGCCAACAACTACCTGCAACACTTCAACAGCTTTGAAACTACCTGAAAGGTCTACGCTTAAACAATATGGTCACTCAGGTCAAATAAATTTAGTCAATCCTGACACTTTACCCTAGATGAAATACTGGTAAAGAATTCCATTATCTGATTCAAAAACCCACACCACCTCTTTCGCTATGTTTCGCTGCCAAAATATTCATTATTAGCATCACTGTCACATAATAAAACCCGACAATTTGTATCATTCATCATATTGAAGCTTCATTATCAAAGCCTGGTAATTCCATCACTATATATTTTGCAGCCAATGCGGCGTTCAAAACAACCACATTTACTGGTAGAATACTTGGTAAATGGAGATCTACAGGTTATAATTATATTAATCCGTTAATTAAATACATAGTACATACCTTTGATATCAAATCAAGACATTTTTGGGTACAAAATCTTGTTCCAATAATCCAGCAGAAGTTAATTTTTGAAATTTAGTTTGATCAACAGTGGTTGGTGAACCTGGAGAAAGATCAGAATCAAAATCAGCGATTGCAACATTGGTTATTCCAATCCCTTTCGGATAATGATAGGATCTAATAATTGTATCAGTAAAACTGGTAACTTCAACTTCTTCATATCCAACAGTATTAGTAAATTGATCTCTCTTATCTCCAATCATACAAATTGAATAAGTCCAATCATTTATTGAATGAATCGGGAATTTGTTCGAGTTTGTAATTAATAATCTATTCAAAAGTGTTACTCGACTATCAAAAAATGTTGACATTCTAATCAAGTAATTACTATAAAATTGAAATTCTTGAGTATAAATTTCAAATTTATAATTTGAATTGAAGTTGGAATTAGCAATTGAAGTTGTCCAATTATCAATATATGACATTTGTGATGTTAAATCAAATAAATGAAAATTGAATAATTCAAAGTCTGTTAAGAAGAAAAATTTGATTTGGGGAAATAAAGCATTCATTATCTTTTTAAATGAATTGAAAAATAAGAATGATAATAATTGTAAGGGATTAAAGGAAGGTTTGAAATTGGTATAATCTGATGGCAATATTTGTGCCCATTTAATTAACATTTTGAGTAATTCTTCTTGTTGGATACTCATATTATTCAAATTGTTTGATATAATAGGATAATGAACATTGATACATACATCAACAAAATCTAATAAATCCATAATTTTTAAATCTAATATTTCAACTGGATCAAGTTGTGATTTAATTATTGTGAAAAAATGATTGCTAATCTGTTTGAATTCTTTAACGATTTCAAAATTGTAACTTGGTAAATATATTGATCTTAAGAATTCTTTCACTAAATTTAATTGAACTGGTATAAATTTCGATTTTAAAACATCAGCAGTCTGATTATATTGATTATAATTATGCTCCAAAATTGAAAATAATCCATTCCTAAAACAATTGACATTAACTAAATTCACGTTTTGATCATAAATTGATAACAATAATAAAAATGAAGAAATTTGAGCTGATACTAGTGGATCGCTTCCCAATATAGTTGACAAATGTCGAATTATCGGATTGAAATAGTTGATCCCTTTAATTTCTAAACTTGCTTTTAATTTCTTGTTTTGATTAATTTTATCAATTGAGTTCGAAATTTGATGATTTATTGATTCATTGTCAAATCGATAATTGGGATTTGTAGTACACTTCACAGAAGCTAAATAATTAATTGTCAATGTCATCAAACAATTAAAATATACTTTAGAGTGTGTAGCCCAATAGAAATATTGTCCTAACCAAGAAGATTGTAGATCTTTAGTATTGAATAAAGTTTGACTATTAGCTTGAATTAACTTATCATAATCAAACATTTTGTTTTCAAATTGTTCGATAAAATTTGTTTTTATATGTTTTATTTTTGCGAAACGAAATTTAGAAATTTTTGAATCATTTGATGATATGATTTGAAATTGATTTCGAAATTTTGGAAAAGAGTCTGATAATTTCAGTTGAATGTTATCATTTTGTAAATTCTGAACAAAATTTGCATACAAATCTTGATTCATCTTATTTAAATTTGACACATTTACACAATTATTTCGGGAAAAATATGGTATATCATGTTCCAAATTAAGCTGATGGTCATTAAATAATGATTGGCGATCATTTTGATTTCTTACATGATAATCAACATTTGAAGAAAACTTAGAAACATTGTTATCTGAGTCAGTAATCAAACTTGAAGTTGCCACTGTATGATTGAATGAGTTATGAGATGGTTGGAAAAGTGAAGCATTTGACGAAATATCCGAAAAATGTCCAATAGTTATGTCATTCACATCATAATTGTTGGAGGTTTTTTGAATGTCAGAATTATTATTTTCGGTGTTGCTGCTGATAGTGTTCTCACTTTTGTTAACCATGTTACTGGCGTTGCTGCCGATGTCGTTGTTGATGTTATGGTTTTTGTTGCTGTTTATGTTATTTCTGTTAATATTATTATTATTATTGTT
Organism: Suzukiozyma pseudoglaebosa; assembly: GCA_030705115.1. Lineage (NCBI taxonomy): Eukaryota > Fungi > Ascomycota > Pichiomycetes > Serinales > Debaryomycetaceae > Suzukiozyma > Suzukiozyma pseudoglaebosa. The sequence continues at coordinate 5,026 of JANIWI010000053.1, read as the reverse complement.
ATTGTTAATGCTATTATTATTATGATTACTTTGATTATTATTGTTGGTGTTGTTGTTATTGGTAGTAAACGAACCAGATCTCGAATCAATTTTATCAACATTCAAGGAATTACTTGGAAATCTTGATATTGACCCCGAATCGGAAATAATGCTATCAATTTTATCATCGATTATATTTCCCAGTAAGTCTTTATTAAATCTTGCACGGTCATCTTGTCCAGGAGCCAAATCTAATATTGAAGATATTGAAGAAATTTGGGAGAAATTGGGAGCAACATTGATACCATGGCTAGGCTCATGAGGTGGATAACTAGTACCATGATTTTCTTGAGCCACCACTCCAGGTGAATGGGTCAAACTAGGAATGTTAGTAGGAGTAATGGTAGTGCTACTGGCACTACTACCACTACCTCTACCGGTAATGAAATTTGCCGATGTTGTGATTGGACTTGATTTAGAATGAAAACTAGACTTGCTAGAATTTGGACCACCAGCAAGATTTTTGGTAACATTTGGGGACATCGACTTGGATGAACCATTAACATTAGTATTAACATTAGTATCAACCATATTATTGCTATTATCATTACTATTGATAGTGGTATTATTAATATCATTGCTATTGCTAGTATTATTATTATTATTTTTGTTGTTGATATTATTATTATTAGTATTATCGATTTTAGTGATGGAATCATTATTGGTAATGAAGGTGTTATTATTGTTTTTCTCACTTGCTAGACCTTTGTATATTCTAAACTTCTCTAGTTGTTCTTCATCCCAAGTCAAATACAAGCAACTTTGCTTGTGTTTGACACAGTTTGAACATTGGGGCAACTCCTCGGTGCACTTGATGCGCCTACTCTTGCAGTTGGGACAACCAAACTTTGAGTTCTTATGCTTTCGTCTTCGCTTTTGAACTGATGATATTGTTGTTGTAGTCGCCATAAAGAAAGAAAATTAAAATATATTTTAAAAATTATCATTACGTCATAAAAACAAAAAAAAATTTTCTCTAAAATATTTCATAAACTAAAAAATAAATGCAATTACTAATAACTATTTTTTTGCTCACAAGAAATAATTCAACCTTAAATTGACTACAGAAAATTATAATTACATAAAAAACCATAAAAAAACATAAAAAAACATAATAAAAACATAAAAAAACATAAGAAAACATAAAGAAACATATAAAAACATAATAATAACATATAAAAACATATAAAAACATAAAAAAAACATAAAAAAAACATAAAAAAACATAAAGAAACATAAAGAAACTTATAAAAACATAATAAAAACATATAAAAACATATAAAAAACATATAAAAAACATATAAAAAACATAAAAAAAACATAAAAAAAACATATAAAAAACATATAAAAAACATATAAAAAACATAAAGAAACTTATAAAAACATATGTTTTTTTATAAAAAACATATAAAAAACAAATAAAAAACATGTAAATTGATAATATATATATATATATATATATATATATCTTAGTTATTTATTATCTTATGATTTTATATGATTTTATATGATTTTATTAATTTGTTAATTATATTTTTTTGTATTATATTTTTGTTGTGTCTATTTTAAGTTTATTTTCTTTTTATTTTGTTGGTTTGCTTTCAATTTGTGATTTTTTTTTTTAAACTTTTTGTGAGGGCGGTCATGCAAAAATACGTCTCGCCCTAATTAAGTTAAACTTTTAAAACTTTTAAAACTAAGGTGGTGCCATGATGGCAGTGACTGTCAAAACAGTTTAGTACAAACGAGGAACGCCTCAGCGCAAATTTTTTTTATTGGTATAGTCATTGGCTGATTTTTGCTTAATTAATATTAATATTAATAAAAGGAATAATAAAAATTAGTTTATATCAATTTTATAGATTAGCTGAACTGCATAATAGACTTTTATAGTACTATGATTTAGTTATTATTATTAATTTAATTATTAATATTGTTTATTACTATTGTTTTTATTACTATTGATTAATAATGGTTATTATTACTATTGATTAGTAATGGTTATTATTACTATTGTTATTTGTTATTATTGTAATTATTAGTAATGGTTATTATTACTATTTTTATTTGTTCTTATTACTTATGGTTATTATTGCGCAAGTATTATGCAGTATAATTATAATTAAATATGATCTACACTACATCCGCAGTCACCTTGGACTTCCGGGTTAACAATGATCCAATCATTTTTGCTCAATTAGATCCATAATAAAACCTGTCATGAATGTGACTTTGTACATACTGTGTGGTTTCTAATTCATGCAAGTTAAAGTATTGTATTTTATCTTGTGATATCTCAACTTTTAACAATATTTTGTTTATTGGTGCAAATTGTCATCTTTATAATTAATTACATTTGCCTATTCTCACTGCCACCAGGTTAATCTTCCTCGTATACTTGGATTGTATTACCTTGGATTGTATTGTATTGTTGAAACTTCTAAATGTAATAAATAAAAATGTATTGTATTGTATTGTTGAAACTTCTAAATGTTATAAATAAAAATGTATTGTATTGTATTGTATTGTTGAAACTTCTAAATGTTATAAATAAAAATGTATTGTATTGTATTGTATTGTATTGTATTTGCTCTTGTCTGGTTAATTTTTCATTTCATAAAAGTTTACATCGTAAGACAATGAAATTTATTCGTAGTTGTTTTCAAGTTTACGATAGTCATACAATTAAATTTACTCGTAGTTGTTTTCAAGATAGTAATACAATTAAATTTACTCGTATTAGTGTTCAAATTTTTTATATTATAAACCTAAATAAATTAATTCTCGATTAATTTAAATTCTAATGCAAATTCTCAAATCATCTTGTTTTCATGATGTCCTATGATTACATCCAGAAAAAGAATAATTATACACACGGATTGAGATAATGAATAATAGTAATAATAATAATAATAATAATATTAATAATATTAATAATAATACAATCAACAACAAATGATGCCACTATTAGTACATATCACTAATTTTGATTAAGATAATTCATAATTACCTCTAAATGAATTAAAACCATTTATCCTCAAGGTCGTTTCATTTTAAACAACAGCCCAATCCAAAACTTTCAAACTTACCACAACAATAAATATTGTTGAAGGTAAAGTTAAAATGACATATCCCCAAAATAATACCCCCATCATTTCTTGCTGGTAAATATTATTAAGCTGAGTAATTTGTGATAGTTGAATAGCTGGTGGACTTATAGTTAAAATAAATGCAACAATTAAAAATATTGGATCATCTAAAATACTTGAATTAACAAATTTAACACAACAAGCAATAATTGGTAAAAGAAATATACTTGGAAGAATCATTCTTGATAATAACGATGCAATTATAATACGATTATGATGTTTTGATTTGGGAGGTAAATCATTTGTAGGGTATAAATTTGACCCCAAAACAATTAAAATTAAAGGAATTGATACAGAACTCAATTGAACAATTGCTTTAGTTAAAGTATTGGTAACAAAACCTCCATCAAAGAAAATGGTTTTTAATCTTGTTGATGCAACAATTAATGAAAATATCATGGCATATAAAGGTGGATTCATCCATTCCAAAAAAATTCTTATAGGTTTATAATTCTTGAATTTTTGCCAAAATGATTGTGAATTTTGGGACTTTAAATTTAATTCATATCCCTTTAATGTAGATAATGAAGAAACATTAGTATTTGATGAATAATTCGATCCCGAATTTGAATTAATCTCAAATCGAGTATTGCTTTTTATATTGTTTGTCATTGGATTAGTATTACCACTATCAATTCCAGCAAAAGTCACCTCAAGTTGGTCTTGATCTTGATCATCTTCACCAATTTGCAGAGGTACTGACAAGATTTGAACACCACCTTCTATGGATTCTTCATTTTCCACCAGTCTTTCAGGATTACCCTCTCCGCTGTGTTGATCTTCTTCTCCTTCTTCTTCTTCGTCATCATGATATCGAGTTGACCCATATGTAGGCAGAGCCGCACTGTATGCGGCTGGTTTGAGATGATTATGATGATGACCATAAATTTCTTCAAATGATCTTGATTTTAATAATTTATTATAACCCCAAGACCATCTCAAGATTTGACCTAATTGTTGGAAAATCAAAAGGTATAGTATACCTCTACTGGCGATTTTATCTGAATTATCATCGACAATTTTATCCCACATTAAGACAGAAGGTAATGAGTATGCCAAACTCATGGTAAGACTAACCGGTAAACTATTTGAATTACCAAACACGGCCATGGCAGTAACAAAGTTTGATTCTGGTTTATTAAAACCAAAAGCATAACTAATTACACATGAACAAATGAAAGAAATTGTCGTTGATAGTATGTAAAAAAGGGGAATTATAATTAAATCTTTTAATTTACCCAAGCTTAAACTTGGAGCTAGTTTAGTAAATACTAAACAAGGAGTGAAGATATCGACATTTAACTGGGATAATAATTTTTGACCTGAAGAATTTAATAATTGAGATTTAGCACAATTCCAACCGATAAAACAGACGAAACCCACTTGTAATACAATTTCAAAAGTAATAAAACTAATTGATTTAAATGAGAGAGCCATAAGAAAAATATATCCCTTCACCAATTAATTTTTAATTTTAATTTTTATTAATTTTAATTTTTAATATTAGTTTTAGTATTAGTTTTAGTATTAGTTTAAGTTTGTGTTTAGGGTTTAGGGTTTAGGGTTTTATTTATATTATTCATCTTATCCTGATTATTAAATAATTTTATAGTTGCGATAAGAAGATGTCACAAAAATGATGTAACCAACGAGGAAATAACGGCAAAAATTCAAAGAAACAAAAAAATAACCAAAAAACAACCAAAAAACAACCAAAAAAACAAGAATATAAATTACAATAATAAAGAGATTATTAATTAATTATACTAATACTAATGTTATTTCTATAAATTGGTTTTCTTTTGTAATTGAATGGTTTCTTTAACTGGGGGTACGTA